>JAWZYT010005609.1:0-30208 GCA_034508575.1 Petrolisthes manimaculis
CCCCGTGACGTGAATATCAACCCTGCACCATTAACCCGTCGTGAAGGAAGGGGTCAGAGAGCAGCATACAACCCTCTCGTTCCTGGGGACACCTGGGAATTAATTCAGCTTCCCGGCGCGTGTTAAACCAGCCTGACTTGGGGTGTGAAACGTATAAAGAGATAGATACGTAAATAAATAGATACGTAGAGAGAGAGAGAGAGAGAGAGAGAGAGAGAGAGAGAGAGAGAGAGAGAGAGAGAGAGAAATATTGTGATAGTGATAGTGTGTGTATGTTTGTTTGTTTTGCCAGTTGATATCACTTTATTAACGTTATTTTTTTTGGTGACGAACCCGTGTGATAAAAATTTATATTATATTATTATTTTGTATTCATTTCAGATTTCCACGAGTTGGTGCTCTCCAAGTCGTCTTCTTCACTCACTGACGTGTTCTGGGTAAGTAGAAAATTATTAATGTCCAATTCGATATACGCTATTTATATATTCAAAAACATACTTGTGTACTCTATGTAAGTACACATTCTCGTATCTATACACGTATACAGTATGCCTTTAACATGCCGTAATGCGTATTTGGTCATGAACACACACATACCTACATACTCACATGCGCATACTCATACTTACATGCGTATTCGTATTAGTATGTCTTCCTATTCACATACATATTCTCATACCCACATATTCACACACCTATATAAATATTCACATACCAACATATCTACATTCACATACCGACATACCCATTAACCCACATACCCACAGAGCTATATATACACCCACTAACACACTCACCTATATACCCCACATAACCATCATAAGACAAGTATAACATTTTATCATACTTTGTGCCTTCGTTTATCATCACATCAGCAGTTCACGTTAATTTTCCTGCCTTCACCTTCACCTTCACGAGATTAAAACACCCGAGTCAACTTTTTTTTTTTTTTTCGGTGCAGGTAAATAGAGGCAGGTAAAATGAATATCTATCGTCTGGTGCCTTGGATGTGGGGTTGGGGGTGAGTTGGGGTGGGTTGGTCTCATCAGGGCAGACAACCACTAAGCACCAAAGTTTTAAAGAAGAGAGATTATATCGCCTCCAGCTTGACTGAGGAGAAAATTTAGAGGGAGAGACAAGAGTCGTAACCAGAAAATCGGAGGTGAAAAACAGACACGATTCATTCCACCTCTGTCTCTACTGAAATTGGGGCTCATGTTTATTTTCATTGTGTGTGTGTGTCGTTGTGTGTCTGTAATTTATCGGACAGAATGGTGACGACAAGACTTATATGTATGTTTGTTTATTTGTTTACTCGAATGTATGTATTTATTTATGTGTTTGTGTGGTACAGTTATTAAATGCCTGGATCACGTATTTATTTTTGAAACATCACTTTGTGGGGATTGACACTTACGCTCCATTATATTTGATTTGATTTATTATTATATTTTATTGACATTTTTTTATTAATAATTTACCTGGGGAAAGTTGTACCTGCCTCCTCATATAATAATTTCTTGACTGTTGCTGTAGGTGTATTGACAGGAAATATAAAGTTAGGTCCCTCTTCATAAAACGTAAATAATAATGATGATAATAATAGGATAGTAACCCAAAAGACCCCATTAAACTTTAGTCCTTGCCTCGACCACATAAGGGGTTGTTGCTCTCTTGTTTTCACTCCTTGGGGATTTGGATGCCTCTTCGGACCCGAGCTACTTCCCTTCTTCAATTTTTTACTTTTCAATACTTTCCTCCTGTTTTTCCTTGGTGCTTGCTGCCTCTCCTCTCTCGTTTCATCTCTTTAACTTCTCCCACCCTACTTTCCCTCCCAGTTCTCTTCACCTCCCCCCCCCCCTCTTCACCTTTCCCTTCCCCCTCTCCATCCCTCCTTTCTCTCCTAGTTATCGTCAACCCTCCTTCCTCTCCATTCCTCCTCCCTCTCCATCCCTCCTCACTCTCCATCCCTCCTTTCTCTCCATCCCTCCTCCCTCTCCATCTCTCCTCCTTCTCCATTCCGGTCCCCCCACCTCCTCTTCTCTGTTATATTTTTTCCTTGTCAAATCATATATGGTACTGTAAAACGCAGTAATATTAATAACACACCAATGTCAGAAACGCACAATTGTAAAAAAAAAACGTAACGAAAACACAATATTATTAAAAAAAAGAAATATATAAAAAACAAACTCACTATCAAAATCCCTTTGTTGAAAACGCTCTGTCGCATCTCTATTTTGACAAGGTCCTTATAGAGCTGAACATCTCCTGCCTGTACAGTCCTATACACCACTGGGACATCTAGGGTTCGTAACAACTAGAAAATATAGTACATTAATTTCCCAACACCAATGTATTTTTTATTTTATTTTTGTAATGTTATTTGGCTAATACTTGAATCAGTCAGCAGAATAATGAATACAGTATGTGCAGAATAAACACCCCTTATAACCAAAAAAAATTTCCGAGACAGACTGTACCTTGTCGTGAATTTTAGGGTTGGCCTGTGTTACGTGTTTCAGTCTCACTTTCCTGGTCCTTAGACACGAGTACTTGTACGTGGGTAGTGAAGCAGAGGGTGAGGGTGTGAAGGGAAAGATAAAGAAGAGGAGGGAGGGAGGGGAAAGAAGGACAAAAGGAGAGAGAATCAGAAGGTGAAGGGGGAGGGGAGGGGAGAATATAAGAGGAGGAGGGGGAGGGGGAGGGAAATTGGAAGAGGAGTTATATAGGAGGGGGAGGGGAAAGTGAAAGAGGAGGGGGGAGAAGGGGAAAGTGGAATAGGAGTTACATAGAGTTACATAGAATCACAGACCACAGCAGACCTTACGGTCCACACGGGGTGATCTGATTAAAAGGTTACTGGTAGAGAATGAATTTCTCCCCAGTGATAGTCGTAGATCAGGATAGCAAAGTAGAAGGAGGAGGAGGGGAAAATGGAAGAGAAGCAGGAGGAGGGGAAAGAGGAAGAGGAAGAGGAGGAGGAGGAGGGGAAAGAGGAAGAGAAGGATGGTAGAGATGATATTTGTTGTGAGGGGAAGGGGGAGGCGGAGAGAAGGAGATGACAAACTTTGAGGAGGGGAAGAGGACAATGTGAGAAGTGAAAGAATACGAGACAAAAGAGAGGGAAAGAAAGAAGAGGAAAGGGGGGAGAGAAGGAGAGAAGCAGGGTTTGGGTAAAGTATAAGGCAGCGAGAGGGGAGAGAAACGTGGACGAAGAGGGAACCAATTGAATAGAAGTGGAAAGAAAGACAAGAGATTGAGATAGAAAACAGGAGGAGGAGGAGGAAGAGGAGGAGGAGGAGGAGGAGGAGGAGGAGGAGGAGGAGGAGGAGGAGGAGGAGGAGAGAGGAGGAGGAGGAGGAGGAGGAGGAGGAGGAGGAGGAAGAGGAGGAGGAGGAAGAGGAGGAGGAGGAGGAGGAGGAGGAGGAGGAGGAGGATAAGTGGAAAAGGAAAGAGATAAAACTAAATAAGATAAGAATGATAGGGGAGAGAGAAGCGTCTTGTCTGATATCTGACGGAGAGGAGAGAGAGAGAGAGAGAGAGAGAGAGAGAGAGAGAGAGAGAGATGAACTGGAGGAGGAATGAAGGTGACGTCAGCCGGAAGAGAAGAGAAGATGGAGGAGGAAAGAAAGAAGGGAGAGAGAGAGAGAGAGAATTGGAAGGGAGGGAGGGAGGGGGAAGAAGGAGAGGGAGAAAAACAAAAGAGTTGTTGGGAGGAAAGGGGAGAAGGACAGGAGGAAATTACGCTTGAGGAAGAGAGGAGAAATGAAGGAAATTGGACCGAGTGAAAAGGACAAGAAGGAATGAAAATGAAAAGCCGGGGAAATGGATTAAACGGAAGGAACGGATCAAGATGAAAGTTTGCGAGAAGAGATCCATGGAAACACACAGAAGAAAAATTAAATTGAAGAAGAAATAAAACTAAAGAAATGAAAAAAATATATTATCAGGAGTGAACGGAAATCAATAAAAAAAATAATGAAAGTAGATAAATGAAAAAAATATATATTATCAGGAGTGAACGGAAATCAATAAAAACAAATAAAAGTAGATAAATGAAAAAAAATTATTACAGGAGTGAACGGAAAACAGGAAAAAATAATCAAGAATGTAATGTTAGGAAGGGAAAAAATGATAGACGAATAGGGGAAGGTCAAGCAAGTGATAAAGAAAGGAAAGACAGACGAATCAATCAAGAAAAACATTACAAATGAGGATGAATATGTGGAAGGATGACGGAACAGAGAAGGATAAAAGGATAAAAAGGTTGAAAAAGAGGAGGTTGAAGAATTAGATAAAGTAGAAAGAAGAAAAGAAAGGAAGGAAACAGGGATAGAGAAGGATTGATGAAGGAATAATAGGAGAGGTTGAAAGAAAGTAGGGAGAAGGAAAGAAAGGAAGGAAGCAGAAAAGGAGGACAGATGAAAGTAGGAAAGTAAAAGATGAGAGAGAGAGAGAAGAGAAGAGAAGAGAGAAAGAAAGGAAGGAAGCAGGGATGGAGGAGAACAGATGAAAGTAGAAAAGTAAAAGATGAGAGAGAGAGAGAGAAGAGAGAAAGAAAGGAAGGAAGTGAGGGGAGGCTGGAGGAGGACAGATGAAAGTAGGAAAGTAAAGATGAGAGAGAGAGAGAGAGAGAGAGAGAGAGAGAGAGAGAGAGAGAGAGAGAGAGAGAGAGAGAGAGAGAGAGAGAGAGAGAGAAGAGAAGAGAAGAGAAGAGAAGAGAGAAATGAAGGGACTGAAATACTAGGGAGGAAGAAGAGGAATGTGAAGAGCAGGAACGTCAGAGAAGGGAAGGGGATGAAGGATTTTAGAGAGAGGATGGAGAGTGTGATTGGCTGTAGAGGTAAAAGTGAAGGAATGGGGGAGATGAAGGAATATAGGAGGGACGAAAGGCACGAAAAAAATAAAATAAATGGGAGAAGAATGAAATTAGGAGGGAATGAAAAAATGAAAGTTAAATGGAAAAGAAATGGGAAATGAAGAGAGAGAGAGAGAGAGTGAGAGAGAGAGTGAGATAGAGACTTCCCATCTAACCTTCCCGTAAGCCACAATAACAATTCCTCCCATCGACTCTCTCTCTCTCTCTCTCTCTCTCTCTCTCTCTAGGGTTTCGTCCGTCACATTTTCCCTCATCCTTCATCCTCCAACTCAAGGAGACTAAACAGAGGGACGGTGGTTTCCTTCATTTGACCGTAAGACGAAGGAAACCAAAGTAAACAATAATCAAAGATCTATTATTATACTGATTTAATTTTCCTTACTTTATTATGCTTATGCTTATTAACTTTTTCTTATTATATTATATTGTACTTATTATATTCTTCTTACTTTATTATGCTTATACTGATTTAATTTTCCTTACTTTATTATGCTTATGCTTATTATTTTTTTCTTAACTATATTCATGTATTTTTCATCTTAAGTCACTCAGGGTGTGTGTGTGTGTGTGTGAGTATGTGTGTGTGTGTGTGAGTGTGAGTGTGTGTGTGAGTGAGTGAGTATGTGTGTGTGTGTGAGTGTGAGTGTATGTGTGTGTGTGATGTGAGTGTGTGTGTATGTGTGTGTGTGTGCGCGTGTGTGTGTGGTGTGTGTGTGTGGAGTGGTCGAGTTAATGAACACAAAAGTTGACTCAATTGAGGTGAAATGAAGGAAGCGACTGACTGCTAATTACAGAACTAATGAAGGTCCCACCATGACCTATTCAATCTATTGGGGACGTGAGTGTTTACAAGTGCCTCTGAAGGAAGGAAGGACTCGTGTGGCTCATTGATGGGAATATACAGGGAAGGGAATGTAAAATGGAAGGGGAAAATACAAGAGAAGGGAAATATAAGAGAGGAAAAATACTAGGAAAAATAGATACAGGGGAGGGATAATACAATGGATGGGACAATACAAGGGAGGGAAAATACTAGGGAAAATATATACATGAGGGGGAAATTCAAGGAAAGGGAAAATATAAGGAAAGGGAAGGGAAAATACAAAGGAGAGAAATCATATGAAAGGAAAATGAAATCAATCAAGGACTTTTAATCGTAGCTGTACAGTACCTAACGCTGGGTGATATTCTTAGGTCATTCCTTTGGTATTTGTACTTTTCTCCACTCACTGCATGTTAACGTGTGCCCTTTTGATCCCTAAAGAAAGAATATCTCAAATAGAATAATAATAATATAATAATAATAATAATAATAATAATAATCTTAATAATAATAACAATGTCTTCGGTGGTGGGTCTCGATCTTCTCCTTTCGCCTCCCTCTCAGACTCGGGCCTGCATGCGTACCAATTTGCATGATATATTGCGTCTGAAGAAACCTTTACCGCGTTCGGCCAGGCTGTTTCCAGTGCTTTCAGGCAAAATATTCAGGACTGGCCGAGGTGTATAGGGTATGGGTTGGGGGTGGAGAGGGGTGGAGTAGGTGATGGGTTGGTTGGGGTAGGCGATAGAGGAGTGGGGAGTAGTGGTGGGGGTGGAGGGAAGGAATAGGAGATGGAGTATGAGGAGGAGGAATGGTGGGAGGGAGAGATAGAGAGAATAGGAAAGGGAGGGAAGAGACATGAGAGTTGATGAAGGGGAAAGAGGAATAATGAGAAAGAGGTGGTTAGGGAGGAAAGAATGGTAGATAGGGGGGGATGTTAGGGAAATGGGTGGAAAGGAGGCAAGGAAAAGGGGGGGAGAGGTGATAAACGAAAGAGAGTAATAAGGAAAGAAGGATGGAAGAAAGGGAAGGGGTGAGGGGAGAATGTAATAGGGAGGAGGAACTGTGACGGAATGAAAAGGAAGGAGAAAAGAAGAAATGGGAAGAATGAGAGGATTAGGAGAGTGGAATGATAATGAGGGAGAGGAAGGAAGGAAGGAAACAGGGAAATGAAATAAGACAAGGAAGGAATAGACAATGACGGACAAGATATTATTCAGAAAGAGAATGAAGGAAAAAGGAAAAGAGATAAGAGGAAAGGATGGCAACAAAGAAAGAATGGGAATAAAGACACATGGAGATAAGAATGAGAGACGAGAGAGTAATAAATAGTAGATAAGATGAATAAAGGAAAGGAAGATGATAAAGAACAAAGAAGTAGGAAAGATCAGGAAAGAGGAGGGAAGAGGAAAGGAACAGGAGGAGAGAAGGATAGAAATAGGAAAGAGAGAAAATGGGGATGAAGGGAGAACTGTGAAGGATTGGGTCAAGGATATTATGGGAGAGGTGTGGAGAGTTAGGAGAGGAGGGGGGAAGAATGAAGAGAGGGTAGATTTAGGGG
The DNA here is from genome assembly GCA_034508575.1 of Petrolisthes manimaculis. NCBI lineage: Eukaryota > Metazoa > Arthropoda > Malacostraca > Decapoda > Porcellanidae > Petrolisthes > Petrolisthes manimaculis. The sequence goes on from JAWZYT010005609.1 coordinate 7,267, forward strand.
AGGAGAAGGGAGGGATGGAACAAGGGGAGAATGGAATTAAAAAAGAGAGCGAGAGGAGAGGAATGAGAAATAGTTTAAAAAAAAAAAAACACGAAAAAAATGTTGATGAGAAATATAATAAATAGGAAACAGGAAAGTGGATTTAGCTAAACGACGGGAGGGAAGAAATAAGGGGAAAGTAAAAATAAAGAAGAGGGGAAAAGGAGAGAAATGAAGAATAGCGACAAGAAAGATATACCTAAACACATTGCATTTGAAAGAGATGCCGAAACACAATAATGTATTTTGAAGGAACATAAGTCGCAGTAATGAGGAAAGATGGATGAGATTAGAGGGTTCCAGAGTTGCCACTGTACTGTAGGTATTCATAGCATATTACCCCACCAGGGAAATGAACCCTAGACCAGAAATTGTGGGACGAGAGAACCAACCAAGTATGGCATGGTTTGGTGGGGGTAACCTGCTTATATTTACGTTCACTGGCTTTTGTGTCTGTGTGTGTGTGTGTGTGGGTGGGTGTCTCTGTGTGTGTGTGTGTGGGTGGGTGGGTGTGTGTGTGTGTGTGTGTGTGTGTGTGTGACAGAAAAACAGACTGAAGGAATGGCAGACAGACAGAATGACAGACAGAGAACAAGAATAGTTTCCCAAGTGTTTGCGTGTGATTGTCTGAGGTTGGTCATTTGGTGGGTATTCCTGGCCATTCTCTCAATATGTACGTACGAGCATCGGGTTCACCACACAGAGAGATACCCACCCACCCACCCTGGGGAGACTGACACTTTGGACAGAATGTTGAAGCGACTCAGAAAGCGAACACTGCACTTGAGGAGCAGACCGTGGGGACAAGGAAAGGAAAGGAGAAAGATTTTGTGGATATATTCCTTGGAAGATGATGGGAAAGGAACAGTAAATTTTCTTGTCATATTTTATATTATCCTCTGGCGTAAGTTTGGTTTGGCTTCGTTATGCTCTTTGGGAATTGATTATTCTTTTAAAGTTTGATATACGGTACTGTAATTATAAAGTCTGTTTTTTTTTTTTACTTTTGGATGTCAAATGGCTTCTTCTGTGACAAAATAATCATCTGTTGTTAGTCAGAGAAATTTGTATTTAGAAACATAAATACAAAAAATATATATACCGTAATAGTTGCAGAGACACCCAAAAGATCTGATATAAAAAGATACACAGTAGAAGCAAACACACACAATAGCTAAATGAGATATAAAAAGATACACAGATCAAACAAACACACACAAAACCTGGGATATATGAAAAATGACACACAGTAGAAGCAAAGACACACAAAAGCTACACGGGACATAAAAAATTAAGATGGTTGAAATGTAAAGGAGAAAATAATGCAGCCACTATCACTGAAATATTCCCGCATCAAGATACATTCCCGGACCCCACTCGGAAATGGAGAGAGAGTATCCAAAGAGAGACGGAATAAATAGTTGTGTGTCCTGCCTGTATGTGTCTTAAGGGGGGGAAGTTTTGTGTTGGTAAATCTGGAGTAATGTGTCCTGCCTGTATGTGTCTTATGTGTCTCCATCTCAAACCCCCTCCATGTTAAACCCCTCCATATTAAACCCCTCCATATTAAACCCCTCCATATTAAACCCCTCCATCTCCACTTTAAACCCCTCCATCTCCACTTTGAACCCCTCGCCAGACATTATGAAGCACTACTCTCTTCCGACCAACACAAAAGAGAAAATAATGTGTGTGTGTGTGTGTGTGTGTGTTTGAGAGAGAGAGAGAGAGAGAGAGAGAGAGAGAGAGAGAGAGAGAAAGAACAAAGATTAATTACCCAAGTGCTTGCTAGTGGTTGATTATATAAGTGAATCTATCTCTATCTCTCTCTCTCTCTCTCTCTCTCTCTCACTCTCTCTCTGTGTGTCAGTATGTGTGTGAGTGTGTGCTTGAATGTACACTTGTCCTCATGTGTGTGTGTGTGTGTGTGTGTGTGTGTTTTCATGCGTGTGAGTGCCGTAATATCATTTTGTCGTGGATATGGTGTACTGGTCTATCCATTATCTAGGAACAGAACGACATCAGGCACAGCAAATTACAGAAATGGACACAGTAAAATGGACACAGCAACACAGAGAACCTTTCTATCTTTCTATTTCACGAGAGACACACACCCACAGAGAAAGAGAATATAACCCAACAGTTGTCCCTCAGTGTTGTAACTCATTCTCATCCTACTTGCTGCCCTTCTAGTTCCAAACATAACACACGCAAGGTTGTATGCTTAATTTTATATATAAGATTCAAAGCTGGTGGTGATACTGTCTTGGTAAAAATCACAAATTAATATCGTGTATTATATAAACTATCGTATGATATTAAAGGCTGTAACTCTCCTCATCTGAACTCTCCTTTACTCTCCCCATGCAACACGTTCCACTCTCCTTGTAAATCCCATCTCCCATATATTCTTCTCACCCCCATAATAATTCTCCCCCATACACGACCATAACTCCCCATACAAGTCCCATTACTCGCCATGCCACCAAAAGCAACAACGAAAACAACAACAACACACACACACACACATACACACACATTCGAGAGTTATTAAGGTAATACATTTAACTAACAAATTATTCCTCCCTCGCTCCTGGCAAGAAAATAAAATATAGGAAAAGCTCTTAATCTAATAATAATAATGATAATAATAATAATAATGATAATCGCTTCCTTTCTCTCTTTGTTCTTCACTTTATATTTTACTGTCATTTTCGTTTTCTATATTTTACACTTTTTTCTATATTTTACACTTCTTTGTGATCTGTTCGTTTGTATATATGTATGTATGTATGTCTGCTGTCTTGATCTCTCTTTCCTCCCCCCCCCCCCCTCTCTCTCTCTCTCTCTCTCTCTCTCTCTCTCTCTCTCTCTCTTCCACTCGCGCGCGCCTGCATATTTGTTTTTAATGCAGTAGGGACTCTCATAAACAAAAGCACCACGATTCTTGAACGACGATAAACTTAAGCCTTTCCTTCCTTTTCCTTCCTCCCTTCCTTCCTTCCTTCCTTCCTTCCTTCCTTCCTTCCTTCCTCCCTTCCTTCCTTCCTTCCTTCCTTCCTTCCTCTTCCTCTCTCTCTTTTCCTTCCTTCCTTCCTTCCTTCCTTCCTTCCTTCCTTCCTTCCTTCCTTTTCCTTCCTTCCTTCTTTCCTCTCTCCCTTCCTTCCTCTTCCTCTCTCCCTTCCTTCCTCTCTCCCTTCCTTCCTTCCTTCCTTTCCCCTTCCTCGGCAGCTTAAGGGGATATTCTCTCGTTGGTAACTCAGAGGGGGCTAACTGAGGTCTATGTTTCCTGGCGTAGTTTGGAGACAATTTCCCCTCCTATTTAGTAACATGAGAAATTCCCCTCCTATTCAGTAACATGAGAAATTCCCCTCCGATTCAGTAACATGAGAAATTCCCCTTTTATTCAGTAACATGAGAAATTCCCCTCTTATTCAGTAACATGAGAATTTCCCCTCTTATTCAATAACATGAAAATTTCCCCTCCTATTCAGTAACATGAAAATTTCCCCTTTTATTCAATAACATGAGAATTTCCCCTCTTATTCAGTAACATGAGAAATTCCCCTCTTATTCAATAACATGAAAATTTCCCCTTTAGGTGGTAATTCGCTTTTGGTACATTGGAGTGCCTTGATTCCTCCAAAGTATGCCAGGAAACAGGACCAGGAGAGCAAAAATAATGGTGTTCTGTTGCTTGGAATAGTTTGGAGGATTCAGTTGCTCCAGAATTACCAACACCAGATTCTTCCCTTAAATACCCTGTGATCGTGTATGACACTTAAAAATTGGTGGCTTCTGATTCCTCCTGACTATGCCACGAAACAGACACCCTTATTTGTAACATTCATTGAGGTCATCTGCTGTTTCCTGGCATAGTTTGGAGGAATCGTAGACCTCCCAATTCACCAACACGATAATCTCCCTTAAAACCTACTTCCTCACCCTCACCCCAAGTTCATGCATCTTAAGGGACCCTGTGATGTAGTCAGAAAATTGGAGGTAAATGAGTCCTTCAAATATTGTCATGAAACACTACCGATATGGAAGGAGCTTGTTTCATGGCATAGTCAGGAGAAATCAGAAGCCTCCAATTTTCATACACGATCACAAGGGCCTTAATGAAAGTACTTCCCTCCTGCAATATATAACTACATTTCTCCTCTCTCTCTCTCCCTCTTCTCTCCTTCTTCTCTCATTCTCTCTCTTCTCTCCCTCTCTCTCTTCTCTCTCTTCTCTCCTTTCTCTTCTCTACCTCTTCTCTTCCTCTCCCTCTTCTCTTAATCTCCCTCTTCTCTTCCTCTCCCTCTTCTCTCGTTACTTGCCCTCTTCTTTCTTCCGATGCATGTTAGTCCATCCCTTCTTCCCCTCTATCTAATTACCCCTTCCATTATTCCCCTCTTATCATATAACCTGTTGGTAAATCTGGAGCAATTAATTCCTCCAAACTTTTCCAAGCACCAGGACATCATTAGTTTTGTTGTTCATATGGTCCTGTTTCCTGGCATATTTTGGAGGATTCAAGGCATTCTAAAGCACCATATGACTGTAAACTATCCCATTTACCTTCTCTCTCCCTCAGTCTCTCTCTCCCTCTCCCCCTCTCTCTCTCTCTCCCTCTCTCTCTCTCTCTCTCTCTCTCTCTCTCTCTCTCTCTCTCCGTCCACAAATTGTCTCTTCTCCCTTTCATCTCCTTACAATGAACACTTTTTCCTCCCATTCACAAACTTACTCCTTCCTTTACATATATGCCCATCCACTCTCTCTCTCTCTCTCTCTCTCTCTCTCTCTCTCTCTCTCTCTCTCTCTCTCTCTCTCTCTCTCTCTCTCCACAAATTGCCTCTCTTCTCCCTTTCATATCCTTTATTTTCTCAGATGTTGGTATATGTCTGCATGAGTCTGAAGAGGTTAGTGTGTCATTAGCCGAGCAGAGGTACAGAAGAAAATTTTACAGGATACAGAATATATGTTACAGGGAACATGATTTAGATAACAGGATAGAGGGTTTACAGGAGACAGGAGAGGTATAGAAAATGGACGAGAAAGAGGAGGAATAGGAGGAAGAGAAAGAGAATGAGGAGGAAGAGGAGGAGGAGATGGAATAGGAGATGGAAGAGGAGGAGGAGGAGGAGGAGGAGAAGATGGAGATAGAAGAGGAGATGGAAGAGGAGGAGGAGGAGGAGGAGGAATACAGAAGGAGGAGGAGATGGAAGAGGTGGAAGAGGAGGAGGAGGAGGAGGAGGAGAAAAACAGAAGATGGAAGAGGAGGAATAGGAAGAGGAGGAAGAATACAGAAGGAATAGGAGATGGTAGAGGTGGGAGGGGGAGGAATACAGAAGGAATAGGAGATGGAAGTGGAGGAAGAAGAATGACACATAACAAGAAGAATTGGAGAATGAGGAGGATATAAATTACAGAAAGCAAACAAAATACTTGCCAAAATAAAGAGCCAGGGCGACGAAGACTAAGAGAAAGTCGGCTCATTAAACTGGCCAAGGTACAGAATTAAGGTAAGGAAGGTTGGAAAATTAACTTCAACACTGGAGGGGGAGAGAGAGAGACAGAGAGAGAGATAGTGTGTGTGTGTGTGTGTGTGTGTGTGTGTGTGTGTGTGTGTGTGTTTGTGTTTGTGTTAGAGTTAGAGAGAGTGTGTGTGTGTGTTTGTGAAAGTGAAAGAGAGAGTGTGTGTGTGTGTGTTTGTGAAAGTGAAATAGAGAGTGTGTGTATGTGTGAAAGAGTGTGAGAGAGTGTGTGTGGGTGTGTGTTTGTGGGGGTGTGTTTGTGTGTGTGTGAGAGAGAGAGATATAAAGAGAGAGAGAGAGAGAAAGAGAGAGAGATAGAAGGGGAAGGAGTGAGGGGATTGGAGGGAAGATTGGGGAGGGGGGACGGGAATAGGTGGGCTGAGGGGGAGCTGAAAGATGGGCTGCGAAGGGGCTGGAGAGAAAGAGAAAGGAGGGGAGGGGGAGAGGGGGAGAAGGAGCCCCCGAAAAATATATGCTCCAAGGCTTTTATGGAGCGTAGGGACAGTGATGGAGTAATGGTCGCTTGCCACTTTAAATACCATTATGCTCCTCCTCATGGGAATTTCGTCCTGTTAATTACTGCTGGCGACTTATTATTATTATTATTGTTATTATTATTATTGTTATTATTATTATTATTATTATTATTATTATTATTATTATTATTGTTATTATTATTATTATTATTATTATTATTATTGTTATTATTGTTATTATTATTATTATTATTGTTATTATTATTATTGTTATTATTATTATTATTATTATTATTATTATTATTATTATTATTATTATTATTATTATTATTATTATTATTATTATTATTATTATTATTATTATATTAGTATTAATACTATTTTATCAATTATTATTGTTATTGCTGCTGATATTATCATTTTTATTAGCATTATATAGGTTTTCCTTATACTCCCTGTCATCTGAAAACGAGCACTGATAATTCTCTATAAGTCATAATTATACCAGATACCAGATACTGTCAATCATCATTTTGCATTCAGTCTCCCGTTTCTTCTTTCATATTAATTTCCCTTACTCTTGCTAACCTAATATTTCTCTCAATATATATATACCGTGTGTCCATGCCTATTTATCCATCCATCCACGTAAAGGAAATATAAGTGAAGAAGTACATAGTATTAAGAGACGAATGAAGAGACTGCATACATGATGGAGTGTGAGCCTACCTCTTCATTGTCTGTCTACACACACACACACACACACAAACACACACACACACACACACACACACACAATATGATGGAGTGTGTTGAGTGTACCTACCTACCTACCTCTTCATTGTCTGTCTACACTCACACACACACACACACAGTCTGGCCTTTATCATACTTCTCACGGCCAAGCAAGCAAAATCCATCCCCAGAAATGCATTCAAGAAGCGCCAAAGACTCTTGCTTTTCGCCCGAGATGAGCAGGAGAGCGATGAAAAATGAAGATTCAGAGCACGAAATTTATTGTGCCATCACTCTCGCCTAAGGAGGGAAGAGACTTATCGAAGTTTACGATCGCGGGACTTTGTTGCGTTTCCACGTTTCGCCGCCAGAGGGGCCTGGGAAAAGCAGCATATTCCCACCCACGAATATTTTTTTATTTTTTTTTTTCAAGGGAGATTCAAGCCTGAGAATTTTTTTTAAGGGATATTTCACCAGAATTTTAATTATGTCTTGTACTGTGTGATATTAAGTTAATGTTTGTGCATGTTGACAAATTATTCGTTTGGTTAGCAAGCAAAATGCATCATTTATTAACGTGCTGCATAAAATACTGCAGCCAGGAAACTGTTGCAATATTTTACCTTCAGTCAAAGTTTTGTTTAGAATGTAATATATATTGAAACGAGGCTGCTATGGTCCAGCTTTACCTCCAACTGTGAATTGGTTCAAAATGCAATAAATGGAATATCGAAGCCAGATAACTCTTCTCCAGTTATCTTTTTTTTTTCAACAATTATTTGCTTTAAAATTTCGTATATAGAAAGCAAAACAAAAAAAATTAATCAACTCGTCATAACTATTTCTCTTCTGTTACTTTGTATGTCATGTACTAAAATGACATAAAAACAAACAACACACCTTCAAAATTCTTCACCCAATAATATGATCTTAAACATTAACTTATTAACTTAAATTAAACTTTAGAATATGTATTTAAGATTATGACTTTGTATACCTGGTCTTTCACTTACCGACCACTTGACTTATTAAATACTACACGGGGACGGGAAGCTACACGAGTAAATATTTCACCTAGTATATATTAATAATTTGGGTGGAAAGCATATCAGGAGTCCCAGTGAATGAGTTGGTGAATGAGTTGGTGAATGAGTTGGTGAATGAGTTAGTGAATGAGTTAGTGAATGAGTTGGTGTGGTGAATGAGTTAGTGAATGAGTTAGTGAATGAGTGACGTATGTACCTTCCGTCATCGGTCAGATAACCAATTAGGGTCGAGTTCCTGATATGGACGGCATCAGAAGCAGCTTTAAGGGTCCCTGTGATGTAGTCAGAAAATTGGAGGTAAACGAGTCCTTCAAATATTGCCACGAAACACACACACGCACCTATATGGAGGGAGCGTGTTTGTTTCGAGGCATTGTCAGGAGGAATCAGAAGTCTCCAATTCCCATACACGATCACAGGGTCCTTAATTAAGGGGCGATTCTCTTGATGGCGTATTCCCCCTTAAGGACCCTGTGCTCGTGTATAAAAATTGGTGGCATCTGATTCCTCCTGACCATGCCAAGAAACAAGCTCCATCCATATGAGTAGTGTGCCGTGGCAATATTTGAAGGACTCATTTATCTCCAATTTTCTGACTACATCACAGGGACCCTTGAGGAGGAAGTTTTGTGTTGGTAAATCTGGAGCAACTGAATCCTCCAAACTATTCCAAGCAACAGAACACCATTATTTGTGCTACTCTGGTCCCGTTTCCTAGCATACTTTGGAGGAATCAAGGCACTCCAATGTACAGCCGGCTCCACTGCCGCGAGGGCCCCTGCAGTGTTGTCAGCGTTCCCTTTCCCAGTCGTGAACCACACACTTCGGTCCGAGATACACATCTGAAGCACTCACTAGTGAGAGAGAGAGATGGATATGGTGGTTGGCAGGCTTGTATGATGAGCGAAACGAATAACAATGAAACAATAATGTATATGTGAGGAATTTTGTGTTCATTCAGATGTAACATAGGCACCAAGTGATTCCTGATGTATTAATTTCCTATATTTCATGTGTATATTAAATGTGTATAAATGTGTGTATTACGTGTATAAATGTGTATGAATGTGTGTAAATGTGTGTATTACGTGTATAAATGTGTATAAATATGTATAAATGTGTGTATTATGTGTGTAAATATGTGTATTATGTGGGGATGAAGCTGACTGACTCACAGGTATGAATGAGGCCACAACATATCCAACATGAGGGTCTGATGGTTCTTATGTAAAATGGATCGATACAGTTCATGTTGCCACGGGAATAATCAAGCTATTTTTCAGTATCCATCGCCTGTAGTGCCAAAATGTTTCACACGAGTATTCCACCAATATTTTTTTTTTTCACCTTCCGTACAGTCACGGCCAATAATCCTGCAACACATTCGAATGAAACGGCCTCGGTAAATGGTGCGAAAATAAACCTGTTGTTGAACTCTGTAATATTGGTTCATATGATTCACTCAAATGGTTCACTTTCATTCACCAGAGACAGGACTTTTTTAGACGAGGAGGATTATATTGACCACCGATCTATGTTGGAGTATCTGTGTCTGCATCAGCTATACCTTCATCCGGGCTTCATTCTCTCCCTCCCTCCCTTGTGTAGAAGAAGTGAATGAAGAAGTGAATGAATGAAGGACTCCCTGAGGTAAGAGAGAAGAGAATATTGCCTCTGTAAGCACCGTGTGTCATAAAAAGCGACTGAAAGACCTCAATGAATACCCGGCCTTATACCCACGGGACAGCTTTTCAATAAATACGAAGTAAAGTAGGTGGGAACGGGAGAAGGCTTCCAAGTGCTCAGGTTTAAAGGGAAAAAAATATCTTGCTGGTGAGATGGAAGGTCTGTGATGCCCCTCAAACTATACCAAGAAACAGTTCCCATATTTGTGTATACCATTGAGGGCGTCTGTTTTCTAGTATATTTTGGAGGAATCAGTAGCGCACCAATTTACCCTAAAAAAAAATGTCCCTTATATATTTGGGTTGGTGTATATTGAGTGCAGTGTTACCAATACAAAGTTAGTGGAAAGCATGTTGGGGTTAAAGGGATAGTATACATTTGGTACATTAGAGCGTCTTGACTCCTCCAAAGTATGCCAGGAAACAGAACCAGATGAACATAACTAATGGCGTCCTGTTGCTTAGAATAGTTTGGAGGAATCAGTTGTTCCAGATTTGCCAATAATGCTGAGTAGGTCCTATTTCTTTAACCATTACCAATCAATTGTTTAAGTAAATTCATTGATCCCAACCTATAAGGAAATATTTTAAGGGAGAGTATGCAGAGTAGAATGTTGTTGTTGTTGTGGTGGTAAATCTGGAGCAACTGATTCCTCCACATTATTCCAAGCAATAGGATACCTTTACATTTATTCATTGGTCCTGTTTCCTGACATACTTTGATTAACAAAAATATATTCAGTAGCAAAAAAATGTTATGGTCGGAAATGAGGAGTTGAACAAATGGTGCGTGAAAAAGTCATATGTATTTATGTATAGAGGCAGCATCAGGAATAGCCTACGTCTTCAGCATAGAGTTACAAAAGGAATACAGAGGAAAATAAAAGAATACAAGGGAAGTACAGACAGCAACAGACCTGAACCAAGAAACACCAACAGACCTTATAACTGGTTTGGTAAAATAATGACATACAGACAGACAGGTTGAAAAAAAAAAAGGTTGACATGTGTCGCCACTAGTATACAGGTTATGAAGGTTAATTAATTATTGTATACTGTTTGTAAAAGCTCGTGTTCGGCCCGTTTGTAATTCTTTAGTCACTGGGTATTAATAAAGTATTAATTGATAATATTCCTAGTTGGGCTTTTGTTACTGAACCATGCATACGTTCAAACGATTAAAAAAATGAATAATAATAAAATAAATGAAAAAATATCGAGTAGCAGGGGTCTTATGGGTCTGTGAGCCATCCAAGAATATCCATGGTATTCCCGATGGTATACCGACTGTAATTATTTTTTTGTTATTTTTTATCGTGTGTACATAAAAACGACTGAACGATTCACCAAGAATAGAACGACTAACTGACCTCTGTTGGGGACGAGCGACAACTTTCCACCGTGATTGTAATGTTTTTTTATGTAGCGTCAATGGAGCGTGGAAAAAAATATATAAATCTTTGTTATGTTGATGTGATAGGTAGTTTCTGGGAGATTGTTGCCTCGCTTAGAATTTCCATAAGTAGGGTATATTTTTTTATGATGTTAAAAGGGGTAGTTCTATTTTGGTATTTTGGAGCGCCTTGATCCCCTCCACACTATGCCAGGAAACCGGACCAGAATAACCAAGATAATGTGGGCCGTAGAAGCTAAAGTCCACGAAGGTTTGTCTCGTAAACACATATATAAACACAACAATACAAGTTGCTCATAATTACTCCACTTCCTCCTACATTGAAAGTAATATATATCGATCTTACTCATAATCACGTCACTTACTCATAATCACGTCACTTTTACTTCCACAATGAGTAATAATCTGGTTCATATCACGCCATTCTTAATTCACAACTTGGTGTAAAAATAATAAACTTCCTCATAACCATATCACCCCTTGGAGTTAATAATAATCTTCTTTATAACCAGGTCACACTTGGAGTTTATAATAAAAATAATCTTCTTCCTCATAGTCACGTCGCCCCTTGGAGTTAATAATAATAATAATCTTCTTCATAGTCACGTCGTCCCTCGGAGTAATAATGTTGGCGTCAGGACCATCGGGGAACCTATGGACAAACAAACACGGTGTCATTATTACCAAGGATCCACTTACTGGGCCGTGTTATTGCCCAGAGAAGTTGACGTAAATTTCCCACTTTTTTTTTCCCCTGGCTACTCCCTTCTTCGTGTGGTGAGTGAGGGGAGAAGAAGGAGAGGGAAAACGGGAGGAGGAGGAGGAGGAGGAGGAGGAGAGCGTCGATTTGTGAGGGAGAGAAGAGGGAGGAATGAGAGAGAGAATGAAAGGAGGAGAGGGTCGATTTGTGAGGGAGAGAAGTAGGAGGAATGAGAGAGAGAACGAGAGGAGGAGAGGGTGGATTTGTGGGAGAAGGAAGATAGAGAATGGAGAGAGAGAACGAAAGGAGGTGAGGGTCGAATTGTGGGAGAGAGAAGAAGGAGAGATAGAACGAGAGGAGGAGAGGGTGGATTTATGGAGAGAGGATGTGCGTGGGAAGAGAGAGAAAACACGGGTAGAAGCAAGGCCTTGGGTAGGAGAGGGTGGGCTTGGTAGAAGAGAACGAGGTGGGAAGAAGAAAGAGGAGAGAAAACGAGTGTAGGAGGGATAGGAAAAAGAGGAAGGGAGGAAGAGGAGGATGGTAAGAAGAGGGAGATTGTAGTGATGATATACACAAAGGGGGTGAGGGTAGTGGTGATGATAGAAAAGGTAGTGATGTTAGAAAAAGAAGGGGAAGATGGTATTAGTGATGAAGGGGGAAGGGGTGAGGGTAGTGGTGATAATAGAAAAGGTATTCATGTTAGAAAAAGAAGGAGAAGATGATAGTAGTGATGAAGGGGGAAGGTATGAAGGTAATGGTGACATAAACCAAATGGAAGAAGGTAAAAGTGTTGATAGAAGAGATTATTGTGAGATATTAGAAGAGATAGAAAGCTTTATCCTTGGCTGGGAAGAATAACAATAACCATATCTCAACATTAGTGACGCCCTTCAAAATAGATGCTTCGTGACACAGTTTGGAGGAATCAGTAGCCTTCAGTGTGTCGACAACATCACGGGTTATTTAAGATGATAATTACCCTCGTCCTTCCTTTGGCACTTCCTTCCTGCCAGTCTCAGTGAAACATTTTTAGTGCCTCACGTCTCTCTCTTTCTCATCATCATCTTCCTTGTGCTGCTCCTCTTCCTTATATTCTTCTTCCTCTGCCTCCACATCTTCCTATTCTTCTCACCTCACATCCACATCTTCTTTTATCCTCCACCTCCACCTCTTCCTCCACCTCCACCTCTTTCTTCTTCTTTCCTTCCACATCCATACCCTCATTTATCCTCCTTCTCTTCCTCCACCACCTCCTCCTCTACCTCTACTTCCTCCTCCTCCACCTCCTCCTCCTCCTCCACCTCCTCCTCTACCTCTACTTCCTCCTCCTCCTCCTCCTCCTCCTCCACCTCCACCTCCTCTTCCACTGTGAGGCCAAAATAATGTCTTTCCTGGGCTGGAGGTTCATACATTTCAATCTGGCTCGAAGGAAGGAAGGAAGGGGAAGGTTCAAGGGTGCCACGTCAGGCCTCGGTTGGTGTGTGTGTGTGTGTGTGTGTGTGTGTGTGTGTGTGTGTGTATTTGTTTTGGAGATGACTGTCGGTGGAGGGAAAGATGTCTGTGTGTGTGTGTGTGTGTGTGTGTTATGGAATTGGCTGTAGGATGAGGGGGAGGGATGATGAGGAAATGAATGAGAAGGGGTAATGAGGCGAGAAAAGGATGATAGGGTGATGGATGAAGAGGGGAAGAGAGGCGAAAAATGGATGAGGAAATGTGGAATAGGTGAGAGAGTTTAAGAGTGAAGAAGTGAGGGTTTGAGGAATAGTTAAGGGAGTGGGGAATGGATGAATTGATGAGGAATAGATGAGGGAGTAAAGAGGAGATAAATGGTAAGGACTGGAATGAAGGATCGGGAAGGGGAGGGGAAGAAGATGAGTGGGAAATGGGCGAATAAAAGATCAGGCAGGGAAGAAGGAATGAGGCAGGGAGTTGGGGGAAGATAAATGGGAAGGAATGGGATGAAATACCTGGCATGGGTTGGGGAAGTGTTTAGTGGGAAATGGGGAATGAAGAACGAAGCAGGGAATGAGGGAATGAGGCAGGGAGTTGGGGAGAAGATAAATTGGGAATACCAGGAAGGGGTTGGGGAGGTGTTGAGTGGGAAGTAGGGGGAATGAAGAACCAGGCAGGGGGTCGACTGGCTGGCTGACGGGGGGGAGGGGGAGGGGGTGGAGGGGCATCATGGGAGGAGGGGCTGGAGGGCAATATCAACACTCCATCCCTGATACTGAGGAAACAGATCAATGTGTCTTTATTACTGCACTCGCTTCATCTCTTGTTCTCAGTCCATGGCAGGAGCTCTTATCGCTCTCAGGAAATAAGTAGGTTAGGGTTAGGGTTAGGAAAGCTGTTGCTGTTTAGATTAGGTTAGGTTAGGTTAGGTTAGGTTAGATTAGATTAGGTTAGATTAGATTAATTAAATTAAGTTAGGTTAGGTTAGGTTAAGTTAGGTTAGGTTAGGTTAGGTTAGATTAGATTAATTAAGTTAGGTTAGGTTAGGTTTAGTTTGGTTAGGTTAGAATGGTTATAAAGTTGAATAATTAAGTTAGGTTTAGTTAGGTTAGGTTTAGTTTGGTTAGGTTAGGTCAGGTTAGGTTTTGTTGGTTTAGTTAGGTTAGGTTTAGTTTGGTTAGGTTAGGATGGTTAGGTTAGGTTAGGTTAGGTTAGATAGGTTAGGTTTTGTTGGTTTAGTTAGGTTAGGTTTAGTTTGGTTAGGTTAGGATGGTTATTTATTAGAATGTTGATATGTAAATAAAGACAGACTCAGTTCATGTATGTCAGCATTTTTTTTACCGAACTTTAATGTCAAAATGCTTTACATATCATCAATTTCATATGTTGGAATTTTTGCTTGAACGTTTATAAAATTTTCTTAGAACATTTATATTTCGGAATAAATATGAATAAACTTATAAACGCCTCCATATTTATGCAACACTTAATTAAACATACAAATATTTTCATGACAAAAATTACTGTATCTATCGTCTGTAACTATAGCTATCCATTGACTCTCCAAGGAGAAAGAAACGATAAATGGGAATAAGAACAAATGAATAATGAATGAATTGAGAACTACTTAATCCTCCAAGTTGTACCGAGCAACACACAAACTTCATTATTTTAACGTCAAGGGATTATACACACACACACACACATACATACACACACACACACACACACACACACACCTCAACCTCGGGACTATATGCTGTCAGTATTCCGTGAACATTTCGAGGCCCCGAGATTATTTGGTGTCACACTAGATGAGACAGTGAAGGTTCGTGGTGATGTTGGTACGGTAGCTTCTCTTCTGTCCCACTAGATGACAACACCTTATTTTATACACGTCACTGTTTTATGGCACGGTTTGGAGGCATCAGTAGCTTCCAGTGTTCCAGTCAATATCTCAACCCCTTTAATGAAGAGCAAACACAAGTGGAGGTGTGTAAGGAAGATAAGGAGATACAGTCACCACCAGAAGGTTACTCCTCATCCGTCGCCTCTCGTACATTTAAGGGAGTACCGGTAGTAAACTATTGGTAAATCTGGAGAAACTTATTCCTTCAAACTTTTCCAAGCAACAAACCACCGTTATTTTTTATTAATCTGGTCTTGTTTCCTGGCATAATTGGAGGAATCAAGGTGCTCTAATATACCAAACTTATATTATCCCCTTAATTAAGCAAGTAGAAAGTGCAATGAATAATTAGGCTGTATATTTATGGCAACATCTGGCAGTTCTTTTGTAGTAAGTCCTCGTATCTTTATGAATGAATCACTAGGAACCCAGAGCCAATGTAAGGTGGCATGTGATTGGTTGAACTTTGAGTTGTGGTGAAAATGTTGCCATAATTTATACAACCTGATTTTTTTTTTTTGCACTTTCTCCTTGCTCAACTGTACATACATTACCGACGTGTGAAGTCATCGTATGGGAGTTACAGAAGAGTTACGGAAGGAGTTACGGAAGAGGTTACATATCTTTTGGTGGGGACTGTACATTTACGTTCCAGAAGAGTAATGTGAGTAGAGGTGAAGGTGGTGTGTGGGCGATGAGAGATGGGTAACAGTGAATGACTTATGAACCAATGGTGATAAAAAGAATCCCAGTCAGCCAGTCAGTCAAGATAGAATGTAGGGGAAGGTTTGTTGAAGTTCAAGAAGATGTGAAAGATTGATTGATTGCACTGGCTGTATTAATTAACGGGATATTCTTTTGATTGATTACACCGACTGTATCAACGGGATATTCTTCTAATTGATTGTATTGGCTGTATTAACTGGGATATTCTATTGATTGATTACACTAGCTGTGATAACTGTCAGATCTGAGTGAAGGATTTGTACGTACACTGGTGGGAGACGCCATCATTACGCTAAAAAAAATATACAGGTTTGAGAAATGTTGCATCCGTGTAAACCATGTCAGAGTGTGATGAAAGAGGAGGAGGAGGAGGAGGAGGAGGAAGATGAAAGAAGGGGATGGAAGGAGAGTTTGAAACGGAGGAAGGAGAGAGAGAGAGAGAGAGAGAGAGAGAGAGAGAGAGAGAGAGAGAGAGAGAGAGAGAGAGAGAGAGAGAGAGAGAGAGAGAGAGAGAGAGACACACTGAGAGAGAGAGAGAGAGTGTGCGTGTGTGTGTGTGTGTGTGTGTGTGTGTGTGTGTGTGTGTTGCTGATAGTCTGCACACACCTGAAAGAGACGTGGGGTGGGAAGAAAGGTATACGAGACACACAGACAAATCAACACTCATCGGGAAGGAGGTGGAGAGAAGCGACCACCAACCATTTACCACCGACGACACGGAAGATGGATAAAGCAAAGAGGAAGTGGCAATTTCCCATCAAAAGCAAGCAAGGAGAGGGTGAAGGAGAGGAGGAAAAAAATAGATATGAAGAAGGGAAGGAAAAGTGATAGACAGAACGGGAAAGAGAGAAGCAAAGATAATAATAGAGGGTGAAGGAGAGGAAAATAAATAAATATGAAGAGGAGTAGGAAAAGTGATAGACAGAACGGGAAGAGAGAAGCAGAGATAATAGAGACAGACAGACAGACAGACAGACTGACATAAACGTTGAGACACAAACACCGACGGATAAGAGATAGATAAGAGAAAGACAGAGACTTGGAAAAGACACACACAGACAAGGAGAGATAAACAGAGATGAGAAGAGACAAGAACGTGAGAGACACTTTTAAAAGGCAAGATAAATTCGAGTGCTTCCTTGACTTGTAAGAAAAAAAAAAAAACAGACATGACACCGTAAACCCTCAAAATGTGTTAGAATTATTGTCCTCGATTGTACAGTCAGCGGCAAGAGATCTGTCGCCTCACTATCATTATCCTACCACTTGTGTGTTTATATTTTACCTCTGTATAAAATAATCCCCAATAATATCATATCCTACTCAGTATAATATCCTAGCGTTCTCTGTCATATCCTGTCCCTTATAATTTATTCTTTTTATTTCATTTTCCTCTCTTCTATTTCTCTGTCATATCCTGCCCCTCTTAATGTACCCTTTTTATTTCATTTTCCCATCTTCTATTTCTCTGTCATATCATATCCCTTTTAATTTATCCTCTTTATTTCATTTTCCCCTCTTCTATCTCATTTTCCCCTCTTCTATCTCATCCTCTGCCCCCCCCGCCCCCTATTTTGATCCTCTGCCCCCCCCCCTATTTTGATCCTCTGCCCCCCCCGCCCGCCCCCTATTTTGATCCTTTGCCCCCTCCTTGTCTGGTATACTGGTCCCTCGTCTCTGATCCTGACCCCCATCTTTTAACATGATATACTGCCAATACCACCACCACTACCAACACATTCCCACTACCACCATTACCACTATTATTACCACCACTACCAACACCAACACATTCCCACTACCACCATTACCACTATTATTACCACCACTACCAACACCAACACCCCATTCCCACTACCACCATTACCACTATTATTACCACCACTACCAACACCAACACCCCATTCCCACTACCACCATTACCACTACTATTACTACTACCACCACCACTCTCATTCTTACTATTCCTAGGGACCACCACCACCACCACCACCACTATTACTGCTATTACTACCACCACCACCATCACTACAGCCACCACTACTATTACTACCACCTTCATTCGCCACCACCACCACCACCATCATCATCATTCATGCTACCGCTGCTTACCACCATCACCACCAACCCCTCCCACTCACTCCTCACGAATTCCCCTCACATCTTCTCAATATGTTCAACCTCCTATCATATTTTCACCCGTTCCCTTGAGCATAGAAATTCCACGTTTTGCACACTTAAACCCTGATGCGATAGGAACACAATTGATAGCAGCTCTGATTTTTATGCTTTAATACCATATATACTCATCCTCTTCTATCCTCTAAACCTCTCACATCCTTCCCTTAAATACCATACTGTGTTCGTCGTATCCTAACCTGGGAGAAGAAAAATAAATAATCACACATTCTGAATAGAGGTTTAAATATTTTTCACAGTCTCTCATCCGTATAGAGTCTGGTCATGTGTAAAAATAATATCTGAAATAATGTCTTAACTCTTTTCCTCTTGACGCCGCGAAATAATAAATCATCTCACAATTCCCATTAGCTGATTCCCAAATGATAGAGGTTGGTTAGTTTAAGGGCTCCCAAGATGAAGTCAGGAAATCGGAGGTATATAATATCATTGAGTGCTTCAAATATTGCCACGAAACACCACCCATATGGAAGGAACCTGTGGCTGTTTTATGGTATAGCCGCTAGGAATCAGAAGCCTCCAATTCTCATACACGATCACAGGGTCCGTAAAAGGTCCTTATGTTTTTGGGTGTAATGAAGAGGGAGGATATCTGTTGTCTTCTGTAATAATATTGGTTCATCAGATTAACTCCACTGCCTCACTTTTATTCATCCATTCATCTGATGCAGGACTTTTGATCGTGACTGTACACCCATCGTTGGAGGACATCATAACATTACTACGATCTAACCCTTCTGACCATAACCCATACATTATCATCAAGGGCCCCATTATATTTTGAGGTGAGAAGCCCCTCCTTGTGGGAAACGCATCACGGAGATCCATTCTGATATAATATACTGCCGCTATGTTTTACACCCTTCACACCTCTGGCTGGGTCAGGGGGAACGAACGCTCCTTTAAGGGGGTGTGGCAATAGGGGGACAGGCTTGGGGGGGGGATGCAGGAGTAGGGGGACAGGCTTGGGGGGGTTTTGAGGGGTTAGGGAGTTGCAGGAATAGGGGGACAGGCTTAAGGGGGGAAGCTTTGTGTTGGTAAATATGCAGCAACTGAATCCTCCAAACTATTCCAAGCAACATAACACCATTATTTTTGCTCTTCTGGTCCTGTTTCCTATCATACTTTGCAGGAATCAAGGCACTTCAATGTACCAAAAAAAAAAATATTAATTAAGGGACCATGTGTTGTCGTAAGAAAATTGGAGGTTATTGAGTGCTTCAAACATTGCCACGAAAAGCCAACAATATTGAAGGGGCTTGTTTCGTGGCATAGTAAGGGTGAATCAGAAGCCACCAAGTCTTATAGATGATCACAGGGTCCTTAAGGTTGGTTATGGTCGATGCTCCTTTGTTGGTAGTGATATGGGGTCTATTTTGGACAGACAGAAAAGACATCCAGACATACAGACAGACGGACGGACGGCATACAAGACAGACACAGACTAACACAGACAAAAATATAGACAGGCATACGGACGGACAGACATACTTAGACAGACAGACATACATAGACAGACAGACACACAGAGCGACACAGATAGATAAACGAACGAATAGACAAGCAGAAAGACAGACATAAAGACAGACAGCCAAGCTTCATCCATTCCACCTGGGCTACACCACGAATAATTCATACTTGCAACAACTGTGTGTGTGTGTTGTCATCGGGATCCTCAGATGGGGGTATTACAGTGTTGGTAAATCTGGAGAAACTGATTCCTCCAAACTATTCCAGGCAACAGCAGGTCACCACTATAATATTGTTCATCTGGTGTGCCCGTTTCCTGGCATGTTTTGGAGGAATCAAGGGACTCCAATGTACCAGAAATGTATCATCCCCTTAAATATCTAGCATGAAACGTGACACTTTCTTTATATACTTAGTTGCATCATTCATTTCCTCACCATCGGGTTCTGACTCACTCACTCACTGTTAATACGAACGTGGCGTCGCATCCTGGTCTTCGTTCCCTCGGGGGTTTCGTGTACGCCCTCAACCCCTCCCCCAGTACCCCCGTTCCTGCCTCCCACTCATCCCCCAGTACCCCTGTTCCTGCCCCCCACCCTAGTTCCCCAGTAAGCCTCCCACCCCAGTTCTCCGTTCACGCCTCCTACCCCAGTTCTCCGTTCACGCCTCCCACCCCAGTTCTCCGTTTCCAAACCTCCGTTCCCCATCTCTTTAACCCGCCCCCCATCAAAGTCACCGCCTTCATCAAGAGAGGAGGAACAGCCGCAAATCCTGTGAGTAAAGACATATCCTATTTCCAGCTCACGTTCGCTCCTTGGCTCCTCCTTCATCATAGCCCTTCCTTCCCTCCCTCCTTCCTTCCTTCCTTCCTTCCTTCCTTCCTTCCTTCCTTCCTACTCGTGCTTAATGAAATGCAAAGTCGCCTTCCATCCATAATTTCTCTCCCCACCAAAGGATGGATGGGGTGGGATTTCAGGGGAGAATCTCTTGTTGGTGGTGAGTTACAAGGCTATTTATTCCACCCACCCAGGATATGCAAGTCAGGGAACACTAGTGGATTTCATCAGTGTTACTATAATAAGGAATCGATCTGTTTCATGGCATACAGTTTGTTAGAAATGAGTAGCCCTCCATTTATTTAATTATTTATATTATTTATTATTTATATTATTCATCTTTTAGTTTGTTCAGACGAATTCGAACACTATTAAGAGGATAGTGTACATTTATACATTGGAGTGCCTTGATTTTTTCAAAGTATGCCAGGAAACAGGACCAGATGAATAAATATAATGGAATCCTGTTGCTTGGAATATTTTGAAGGAATCATTTACTCCAGAATTTCCAGCACTGTACTATACCCCCTTAAGGAGATGGTGGTATACTTTTTGTTGGTGAATTGGAAGGTCTCTGATTCCTCCAAACTATGCCACAAAACAGATCCCCTATTAGTACCATTGAAGGGGGTCTGTTCTCAGGCAAAGTTTGGAGGAATCAGTGGCCCCTCCAATTTACCAAAAAGAGAAGTGGTAATTCTTTTTTGATACATTGGAGTGCCATGATTCCTCCAAAGTACGCTAGGAAACAGGATCAGAAGAGCAAAAATAATGGTGTTCCGTTGCTTGGAGGATTCAGTTGCTCCAAAATTACCAACACAAAACTTCCCCCTTAAAATCCCCCTGCAATCCAAGGCTACGGAAAGAAACGCCTTTACGGAGCAGGACTCAAACTTTAATTAAGCCAACTCAAACTCCGGGGTCGATCCAAATGAAGAACTTGGCAGCTCCCAATACTTTTTCCCGATTTTCATTTGACTCTCTTATTAAAACTCCTCCCCAAGTAGCTCATCCTTTTTGGCCTGGAGTTAGTTAATAATGTCGTATGTACGTATCACCCGACTCTTGAATGTTGACGGATGGGAAAATGACCGCTAATGGACGTGTGAGGTGTATGAAGATAGAGCTAACCAACATAAAGTGAAGATAGACAATGTAATGTATAATTTATGTCGTTTTTGGGGTAAGGAAGACATTTTTTTTTGTTCGAGTTTGTTTATGTTTGTGTCTTTGTTTAGTTTGTCTTTATGTCTGTGAGTAGGATAACGTAAAATGTTATTATTATGTGTGACTGTTGACGAATCTCATACCAAAACGTGGGTTCGTGACTGGGAAGGAGAGCTTAGAATTTGGGATGGATTCAGATCTGGACTTGTATTCAGCAATCTATAGTTTATTATATTTAAGAGTGGGGTGAAATATTGGTGGCGGTGCTCGTAAATTTTCACAGCCTCAAAAATAATGAATGAGAGCAAAAAATCATGGGTAACGCCTCTGTAACACTTTCACAACCTTTTGGGGAGATATATAAATGTGTGTGTGTGTGTGTGTGTGTGTGTGTGTGTGTGTGTGTGTGTGTGTGTGTCTGTGTGTGTGTGTGTGTGTGTGTGTGTGTGTGTGTGTGTGTGTGTGTGTGTGTGTGTGTGTGTGTGTGTGTGTGTGTGTGTGTGTGTGTGTGTGTGTGTCAGTCTGTCTGTCTGTCTGCGAGTGTGTGTGTGAGAGAGAGAGAGATAGAGAGAGAGAGTCTATGTGTGTGTGTGTGTGTGTGTGATATGACATAAAAATAAACAGATATATAACTAGTTGTATATCAATAGTTATGGGAGGTTTAGTCACAGTGGAGGTGTAGGGTCTCCAATACAAGCTTATTGTTATAACTTAATGAGAGTGGTAATGAACTATTGTATGTACTGAAATGTGTACCTATATCACTGGTCTGTCTGTCTAGCTTATTATTACTCTGTTAATTAATGTGTCTTGTTGCTCTGTTGTTTGTCCAGTACTTTGTTCATCTTTCATCCTTTTCCAGCGTCCCTTCAACCAGCTGGCATCGAAACAGACGACTAGAACAACAATATTATCCTTGGTTGTTACATCTCATTATTATTTCTAAGTAATGAAAAAAGGTAGTAAATGCAGATGTTGATTAATTTTATACAGGAGCTTTTAGTGTTAAAGTAACTACGAGACATACGTAAAAAATGTAAATAATGCTTACTTTCTGTCCCATCTTTGTGTCTCTGGTCTATTTTAATAATAATATTTTTTTCAGTTGTTGTAACATTTTGTCTTAAAATATATTAACATCTTACTAGCAGGATTGTATCTGAATAACTCCAGCAATGGATTAATTTCCAATACTTTAAAAAACTCATGTACAAATTAACATATATTGAGGGCATAATATAGTTAACATAATAATTTACAAATGCTTTGACAAGAATAATGTATAGTATAGATGACCTGTATAGTACATAATTATACATATATATCCGTTTAAAATCCAGAGATAACACCATTTGTGATATTGACAGCTGTATTCCGTTCCAGCATTAGCAGTATCCAATGCAATATATTACTCTTAATGACCGAGTTACAACTATCCATTAGCTGTTCATATAGCACGTTATTTATTATATATCACGATTGGTACCTGCTCTCAATGTACAGTCACGAGTACTAATAAGTATTCAGGTGTGCATCGAATACCTATATAGAGACAGTAAATAAGGC
>JAWZYT010005610.1:7500-35047 GCA_034508575.1 Petrolisthes manimaculis
TCTATGTTTCGGCTAATCCGAAAAATCCGTTTCGTTAAGTAATTTATGTATTCGTTCGTTCGTTGTTTGTTTGTTTGTATTTTTGTTTGTTTGGTTCAGTGTTCATGACGTAGTGTTGTTTGTTTGTGTGTGTGTGTTTGTGAGAGAGAGGGAGAAAGTAAGGGAGAGAGAGATAGTGGGTGTGGGAGAGTGTGTGTAAGTGTGTGTGAGAGAGAGAGAGAGTGAGGGAGAGAGATATAGGGTTTGTGTTTGTGTGTGTGTGTGTATGTGTGTATGACGTACGAGACAGCCCGAGTGTGTGTGTACATAATACTAACATGATTACAAAGATAATATAATAATAATAATAATAAAAACAATAATAATAATAATAATAATAATAATAATAATAATAATAATAATAATAATAATAATAATAATAATAATAATAATAATAATAAAAATAATAATAATAAATAAAAAACTAAAAAAAAAATAAAATAATAATCATAATAAAAAATCACTCTGGCTGTCTCATTTCGTCTAAATATATATATATACATTATTATGTTTGTTTTCCATCTTGAAGAGGTACAGGAGGTGTATATAAATATCTCTTATGGGTGCAACTGGAGTGACCATACAACAAAACAACAACAACAACAAGACATCATTCGATGGCAACACCGCCCCTTAAAGATGCCAGTGACCACTCGACCTTTGCTATCTTTATTTTGTTGTGGCCTTGACCTTCGACCGATTTTGCCCAAAAGTTAATCATTTTGTTTTATGATGAATATCTATCAATAGAAAAAAAATGAACATCATACGGCTAAACCTGTGGACGCTAGACTATAAACAAACACACGAACAGATAAATAAATAAATAAATAAATATCCAGCACCGCCGAAAACACGAAGGGGTGGGGCGGTGTAACAACAACAACAACACACACACACACACACACTGCCATCTTCACCTTCCCATGGCTTGTTTCGTGGGTTGGGTTGAAGGAGTGGGTTTAACTTCAGTGTGTGTGTGTGTGTATGTGTGTGTGTGCGTGTCCAGGTGCACCCAAAATAGATTATATGCAGTTACAGTAGCTCCCAACACACACACACACACTCTCTCTATCTCTATCTCTCTCTCTCTCTCTCTCTCTTTTTACCTTCATGCTTACTTGCTGTCCTTCCTCTCTCTCTCTCTCTCTCTCTCTCTCTCTCCACACACACATAAATTAAAGTTAGTATTGTGAGTTACAGTAGGTTAGGTATATTACTAAATAAAGGAGATAATAATAATATAAGATAATACACTTTTGGTACATTGGAGTGTCTTGATTCCTCCATAGTGTGCCACGAAACAGGACCACACGGACAAAAACAAACAAACGATGGAGGGTCTGTTGCTTGGAAGAGTTTGGAGGAATCCTTTACTCCAGATTTATACCACCAACATTGTATTATCTTCGTACTAGACCTACATTTACATACTTGTTCCATTCACGTTCTAATCTCGTTACAGTGTGAGTTTACTGGCCCTGTGATGGTGTAGGAATATATTGGAGGCTTCTGATTCCTTCTCACCATGACACGAAACTACAGTACCTCCTTCTATTATACAGTACTATAGACCATAAGCCCGGAACGATATTTTTCCTTTTTCCTTCCCAGCGTGCCTGAGCGTGGAATGTAAACAAACCGAGTGGGTTGCCAGGCGTACGATAAAAGTTAAGCATGTGTAATTAAGTAATTAGTGGGGTGTTTTTTGTGACGAAAATATCCTCTGTCCCCCCTCGTGTACGTGCACTTTCCGTGTGTGAATTCCTGGCACTGTAGGTGGTCACATGACAATTTGTATAGCATGACAGACAAACAGAGTCTCTTCATTTAGAATTTTAGATATACAGTATATATAGGTGTGTGTGTGTGTGTGTTTCGTGGCAGTATTTGAAGGACTCGTTTATCTCCAATTTTCTGACTACATCACAGGGTCCCTTAATATCCATAAATAGATAAATAATTGAATAAAGAAATAAACTATACATAAATAACTATATATATAGAAAAAATAATAATGTGTGTTCATGTGTGTGTGTTTTTTTATCTTGGCGAAAATGCACCTATTCACTTCTCAGTAAAACATTAAAATAATAATTGATGAACGTTTGACATACATACATCCATTCCAATGTTTATTGTTATAAGTTACACACACACACATGTATGGCATACGTAATAATAATAATAATAATAATAATAATAATAATAATAACCAAGAAACAACTTATTAAACGAGGAAGCCAATAAGTGCATTTTCACCAGATTAAAAACTAAATAAATGAAAATATAGATACACCAATTGAAAATAGTAATAATAATAATAATAATAATAATAATAATAATAATAATAATAATAATAATAATAATAATAATAATAATAATAATAAAATAATAATAATAGAAATAATAATAATAACAATAGAAACAATAATAATAATAAAAATAGAAACAATAATAATAATAATAATAATAATAATAATAATAATAATACTAACTGATACTATTAACCCATCATTATTATTATTATTATTGAGTGAACTATAAACCTACTAACTCTACTTACTATTCATACTATTGCAAGCCTTGTAACCTCGTCGTAATGCATAGTTTCGCTAGCGTAGTATTTATATAGTAGTGTTTGTTGTTGTTGTTGTGGTTGTGGTGGGGGTTGTGGTGATGGGGGGGTGTGGGGTTGGAGAGAAGGGAGGGGTGTGTGTGGGTAATGGTGTGAGAGAAGGGAGGGGTGTGTTTGTGGGGGAGGGTGTGAGGAGAGGGGTGTGGTGTGTGGTTGTGTGAGGGAGAGAAGGGAGGTGTGTGTGGAGAGGAGGAGGAGAGGGGGAGGGGTTTCTGATATGAAAGAGAGAGAGAGAGAGAGAGAGAGAGACATGTGTTTGTGTGTGTGTTTGTCTTTCAATATATGTGTCTCTCAAACCTTCACATCATCTTCTCTCTCTCTCTCTCTCTCTCTCTTGTACAGTTTACGAACTTGGTGATCAAAAAAATAACAATAATAACAATCCAAAATGGCAGAAAAAGCTTGTTTACACAAATAATAATAATAATAATAATAATAATAATAATAATAATAATAAACATCCCAGATTCACCTCTTGTGTTTAAAGAAAAGGAGAATTTAGATGTCTTGTGAAAAGTTTCTGTCATCTATTGTATTTATGTAGGGAATATGAACCTATTATGAGAGTTTCTACCAGTTATTGTGTCTATGAAGAAGATAACTAAATACTTTGTGAAAGGATTCTGTCATCTATTGTGTGTGTATATATATAAGAAGATCTAGGAACATTGTTGGGAGTTTCTGTCATCTATTGTATGTATATAAGAGAATCAGAACCCATTTAAGAGGAGTTTCCTGCCACTTATTGCGTCTATGGAGTTACCTAAACGTGTTGTGGGGGGTTCTGTCATCTATTGTGTGTATATATAAGAGAATCTTGGAGCATTGTGAGAGGTTTCTGTCATCTATTGTATTTATGTAGGAATTTGAACTTATTGTGAGGAGTTTCTGCCACTTATTGCGTCTATGAAGATAACTAAACGTGTTGTGGAGAGTTTCTGTCATTTATTGTGTGTATATAAGAATCTGAACCCATTTAAGAGGAATTTCTGCCACTTATTGCATCTATGGAGTTACCTAAATGCATTGTGGGGAGTTTCTGTCATTTATTGTGTGTGTATATATATAAGAGAATCTGGGAACATTGCAATGGATTTAGAATACCTTACTGTGTGTATAAGAATAATCTGAATACCTTGGAATATTTCAGTGTTGTGTATATAAGATGATTATTGTGTCTTTAAACAGCATCTGAACGCATTGCCCGTACAGTAGCCTCCACAAGTAACGAGTACAGAGTCCAGTGAGTGTGTTTGGCGAGATGTGGCACCACTGTTTGTTTACATGTAGTTAATAGTAAATGGATGGACAAAATGTAAACAAACACAGCGTTGCCACATTTCAAGCCAAACACACCATCTGACGCTGTGCTCGTTACTAGTGCAGTCAACTGTATGTCTCCCATCAGAGTTCTGTTCTGGATTGTCTGTCTGTCTGTTTGTCTGTCTGTCTGTCTGAGAGTCGAGTGTCTTCATTCGTGTCTGTCTGTGTGTGTGTGTTTGTATTTTATTCGTCTGTGTGTGTTTGTTTGTTTGTTGTGATTCTGGATGAAGGGGATATTGACTACTACTGCTATGACTACTATTACTACTCCTACTACCACTACTCCTACTACTACTACTACTACTACTACAACTATTACTGCTACTACTATATACAATACATCTATTACTACCACTACTACTGCTACTATGACTACTACTACTACTACTACAAACCAGCAGAACTTAATTAGGACAAGGGAAAGGAGGAAAGGAAAGGAGAGAAAGAGAAATAAAATAAAAAGATTAAGGATTGTAACGTGTGTGTGTGTGTGTGTGTGTATGTGTGTGTGTTATGGAGTTATCTTTAGTTCCCCTTTCACCTTTGTATGTATTTCATCCCATTTTCTTCTGTGTCAGTACGAGGAGAGAAAGGGAACAGAATGATTTAGGTATTTGTTTATCACTTTTTCAACGGGACCTTCTTGTTGTGATTGGTTCGTCGTGGACATACTTGACTACTACTGTTGCTGCTGATTCCTCCAACTTACGTCACCAAACAACATCAGCCTTTATGAATGAATACCAGTACTTAGGGAGTCTGTTTCGTGGCATATAATGGAGGAATCAGAAGGCTATATAATATTATACACTCCAATTCGCTGACTTCTAATTCTTCATTGTCATTTTTTTTAGGGTGTCCCGTTTTCAATCTTTATTTTTCCTCGTTTTTTGTTTTATTGTTTCCTGTTTTTAATCTTCATTTTTAGTTTAATTATTTCCTTTTGTAATTATGGAAGTGAATTCAACTATTCTAGTGTGAATGTTTCCTCCGTGAATCTTTCCTTTCCCGCCAAAAAGAGAAATAATAATAATAATAATAATGATAACAATGATAATAACTTCAATCCTTCCTTCCATCTTTCCCCTCCCGCTAAAAAAAATAATAATAACAACTTCGGTCCTTCCCTCCATCTATCCTTTCGCGCCAAAAGAAAAAAAAAAACTTCAGTCCTTCCCTCCATCTATCCTTTCCCGCCAAAAAAAAAAATAATAAATAAAAAAAAAATAAAGAATAAACCTAACCTTAAGTCGTTCCTGCCTTCCGAAGAGATGTTTGTTTACACTCTCTGTTTGGCTGTTATTCAATGTCTTAATCTTGGGACTGTATGTATGTATGTATGTATGTACGTTCCTCATATCTCTAGCCATTTACTTAACTTAATTAACTTGTACCATATCATAATAATATAATATAGTAATCATAATAATTCGTCCTGTAACACCACCAGTAAAAAAAAAAAAAATAAGGACCCTAGGTGTGATTATGTGTGAGAGAAACTGGAGGCTTTTGTTTCCTCCTGACTATGCCATGAGACAAGCTCCTTCCATGATTATACAGTAGCTACATAGGTGTGCGTGTTTCGTGGCAATATTTGAAGGACTCACTAACCTCCAGTTTTCTGACTACTAGCTGTACATCACGTGGGTTTTTAATTTTCCCTTATTAGTTACATATTATAACTCATTAAGGGGATGAGTATACATTTGGTACATTGGAGTGCCTTGATTCCTCCAAAGTATGCCAGGAAACGGGGCTATAGATTAACAATAATAAGTATATAGTGTTCTGTTGCCTGGAGTAATCAATAGCCTTCCAATTCACCAACAATACAATTTCCCCTTAATTAAGTAAACAAAGGTAAAGTGCCCAGTAATTAATTAAGGACCCTATGATTGTGTAATATTAGAATTGGAGGCTTCTGATTCCTCCTGACCGCATGCCACCAAACAAACTCCTTCCCATAAAGGTGTATGTGTGTGTGTGTGTGTGTGTTTCATGGCAATATTTGAAGGACTCGTTTATCTCCAATTAATTTTCTGACTACATCACAGGGTCCCTTAATTATGTCTCATTTGTGTGTGTGTGTTTGCTAATTAATTTATAAGGTAACTTAGTATAGACTTGATGATGTATAATTAATAATGAGACTAATTAATGTTTGTGGGTGATTTAATTGCTCTTAATTAAGGGTTTGTATTGTATGTATGTATATACAGTATGTATGTATGTATGTATGTACAGTGTGTATGTATGTATGTATTTATTATGAGTTAGTCAATCACACGCATGCGCAGAAAGCTTTGAAATGGACACTTGTGGTTAGCCAATGACGTACGTGTAATTCCCCGTGTCGTCATTGTTGTTGTTGTTGTTACTGCTGGGTGGCTTCCTAATGTATGTAAACAAAAAGCCAGCCAGCCATGCAATAAAGCCAACACAGCCAAGTCAGCTAAGCCACGTCAGCTAAGCCAAGTCAGCTAAGTCACGTCAGTTAAGCCACGTCAGCTAAGCCAAGTCAGTAAAGTCAGCAGCGTGAAGGATTACTCTCTACAGTATAAAGTATGTGTGTGTGTGTGTATGAGTATGTGTGTGTTATTGTGTGTGTATGTGTGTGTGTGTGGACTGTTAACTTGTGACCCTGGGGATGGAGATATTATTATTATTATTATTATAATTATTATTATTATTATTATTATTATAAAGTATGCGAGGTATTATTTATTTAAAGGGATATATAGTATACTTTTGTTTGATGGATTGGAGTGCCTTTATTCCTCCAAAGTATGCCGGGAAACACACATACATACCCACATGAAGAAAAACTAATAATAATGGTATCCTGTTGCCTGGAATAGTTTGGAGGAATCATTTGCTCCAGATTTACCACCCCAAAAAACAAAGTGGAATTAAAATCTCCTGTGATGTAGTTAGAAAATTGGAGGTTAATTAAATGAGTCCTCCAATTACTGCCACGAAACACGACACACACATACATACATACATACATATAAGGAAGGAGCTTGTTTGTTTCGTGGTAGTGTTTAGGAGGAATCAGAAGTATCCAAATATTATAAAACAAGAGAATTAGTTGTTGTTGTTTTTTTTCGATCGTCGCTCAATTCCTATTATTTTGATATACGAATTTAGCGACGAAACTTTTTTTTTTTTATATATATATATATGTTTTATTATTTTGATTTATTTTTAGAATAGTAAGTTTAATAATATTGTACTAGACCAAAGACTAGTCACGTCTCTCTCTCTCTCTCTCTCTCTCTCTCTCTCTCTCTCTCTCATAAACATTCTTCAACTGATATCACCTCTCTTCCTCCTCTCCCCCCCCCTCTCTCTCTCTCTCTCTCTCTCTGGATGTTTTGTTTACACTTCATAATTCCAGTACTACCAACAATACAACGGTGTGATCTGGCAACACTTAATTAATTAATTATGGGAAGTAAAGTACTCAATGTAGTATAAATATACAGTATATAGATAAGAAGATGACTACAGTAGGTTTGTTCTGAATATTATTATTATTATTGTAATATAATATAATAGATATCACTAGTTTGTTTTGTATGTGTATGTGTGTGTGTGTATAGTTGACAGTAGAAATATAAAATAAAATGTGTGTGTGTGTGTGTGTGTGTGTGTGTGTATGTGGATGGTTGACAGTACATATAAAACAATAAAAAGTGTGTGTGTGTGTGTGTGTGTTTGTGTGTGTGTGTGTGTATGCAGATTGTTGACAGTAATGATGGATAAATAAATAAGTAATTACATAGATAAATAAAGTGACATACAGACGTGGCTAGTCATTCATTTGTTTATTCCTTCCTTCCTTCCTTCCTTCCAGGGTCTTGTAATAATTCACTGATGATGTTGTTGTTGTTGTTGTTGTTGTTGTTGTTGTTGTTGAGACGTGAGGTGGCCTCCTATGTGATATTAATTAATTCTCTGATCATCATCTTTTAGAACTCGTTGGTAGGGTACTAACTACTATACATATTCCTGTCTCTCGTTTTAATGTCTGCAGTGTTTTCAAATAAAGTTGAATCCATTGTTGTTCTTGTGTTTCCTTCTCAGTCATGTTGCTTTTTCGTGTTATTTATATATTTATTCATTTATTTATACTCTCTCTCTCTCTCCTCCTCCTCCTCCTCCTCGCGGAAGACTTTTACTGTACCTTTCAGGAGGGCACGCCCACCTCGTCACCGCAGCGCCCGCGTCACACCTCCTCCCGCATCTGTCGCAAGTGTCGCAAGTTCCGTGACGGCCCTTGGCGACACTGTTTTCACGTTGAGAATGGCACGTATCCTGGCCGAAGCCCTCTGGATGACACCTCACCCACAGTCGCCTTAATTTGGTCCTCCAGAACTTACCACAACGCCATGAGTCCTTCCTCTACCGCTGCCACTCAGATTTCCAGATGTCACTCAAGAGCATGTCATCGCACCTTCTCCATCTCCTCCGATGGGTCACGAGTTATGTTGGCCACCCTGAGCAAGTCTCGTAGTGCCCACGGTCCATATATATGGACCGTGGGCGTCACTATCAGGTCCTCACCGTGTATTGGCTTGTCGTCATTAGCACTATCACGGTCCAGGTTGTATTTGGACCTTCGCCCAGATCCTCACATCACTCAGGTCCGTCATGAATAACTATCCTGTAGGGCCACGAAAACATCAACCCAAACCAGATTTTCCAGCTGGTAGCAAACGGTACAGAGATGCAAGCTGGAACCAGAGACCACAGCCTGAAACTTCTGATGCCAAGACACTGAACCTCCAAACGAAACCACTTTTTTGACACCAGAGTAATAACCAAATGGAACAATCTCCCCGAATATGTAATAAACAGTCCTAGCATAAACACATTGAAGAATAGATAGGATATGACTACATTAAGGTCTCGCTGAGAAGAGATAATCCTTAGCTCCCTAACCAATTATAATTCACTTAGGTAAACTTCACTAAGGTAAACTTCTCCTATCCTGGTAAATATGCAAATTCCTTACCTATTTCTAATATTTTCACCCCTTACCTCTCCTAATAATTGATTCATAAGAGTTGTTGTTGTTGATGATAATGTTCTCCAGCTGGGGCAGAATCATCAAAATGGTCTCCTCCTGCTCCACAGACTCTCGGTACACTCTTGATCGCAGTGAATAAAAATGAAAACAGGAAGGGCTATATTATAATTTTATTATACTTGCCTTGCTTAATCATTTCAAAGGTAAACAGTGTTGTCGTCCAAATTAGTTATTTTTGTCAAAGATTCGAGATGCAATACCTTGGAAGGTTACTTTTAATTTGATATCTTATTCTATGTAATATTCAGAAAGACAAGAATGTAACTGGATGATACACCTTTCACGTATTGCAGGAGTACAGGGGCTGTGTTTCTCTTCAAATGTAGACCAAAGTATCATAAATTGGCTAATTTTGGGCGGGAAGAAGAAGCTGAGGGCGTATTTTTGGTGTGGCTGACAACACTGAAGCCAATCTTAATTTCGGCAAATGACGCAAAAAACAAACATATATGAATAAAATTTACTTAAAATGACTGTGAAAAAAGTCAATAAATAATAAAAACATACTCACATAACTTAAGAAAGTTAAAATATTAGACGCTGTAGAAATGTTCAATATTAGGTGCCGTAGGAAAACTCGAAAAATCAGTCACAAACAATGTCACTGGCAACACGTGCATCTCTTCACATGTAAACAAACATAATTCTCTTCACAATTTCACACCCTGGGAGCGAAATTGGCTGCATCTGGTGACTCTTAGGTTATATATTTGGGTAATTCGGTTGTATTTCTACCAAGAGAACAACATTTCCAAGTTATATAGTAAGTATTAATAAAACAAAGACCTAATATATTTTTAGCTCGTGTCTTTGTTGAAAATTGGAAGTGCTATTGGTGATTTAAGAGAACGTATTTCCTCCGTTTTCCGTCCATCATCCTCCGATCTAGAATTAGTTTGCCTTTCATGGAATCCTCGTTGTCCTCTACACCTTTTTAAAAGAGTTGGTGAACGTAGGAAGCTTCAGATTAACCACAGGACGGAGCAAAATAGACCCGTGTGATTCCAGCTCTTGTTTACATATTATTTAGACACGTATTGGTTTCTTTGCTATCAAAATAATTTAATTATATTCCACTATTTAATTAAGGCCTATTTGAGTTTTTTTTTTTTTTTTTTTGAGGACCTAACCTATATAACCTTGTCATCACAACCCTAACCTTGGTCAATATATAGAAGAACTGGGTGCACTATATTGTATGTTTTGGTATCATTACCCACTATTTTGGACCATTCTAAGACACTTTTCATCTATGGTGTTTCTCTAGGAGATGCAGTCCTAGCCAAAATCTCAGTTTTTCTGTTATACCCTAACCTTGTCTAAGAACAATAATGATAGTGTGATGAGTGAATACCTTTTACTTTCAGAACTACCTTTGAAGTGTTTGTTATTGGACGAGAGCCATGGCATCAGTAAAACCCAAAACCACTATGAAACGTGCATTGGAAACAAGAGACGCGAAAACACAAGAAAACCCCAAGACAGAAAAAGATGCTAAAACACATGTAGACCCTAAGGCACAGAAGCCAAGTCCCGTCAAGAGGAAGGCCGAGGAAGATGAAGAGATGGAAGTGACGAAGGTAAAACACAAACATAAAAAAAAAATTGCATGGGAACTTTTATATGCAGCTTAACAAAAACAAATTCTGTAGGACTTAGCAAAAAAAAAATATATATATATATATATGAATATAACAGATAGATCTCTAATCTGGATG
Source organism: Petrolisthes manimaculis (assembly GCA_034508575.1). Taxonomy (NCBI): domain Eukaryota; kingdom Metazoa; phylum Arthropoda; class Malacostraca; order Decapoda; family Porcellanidae; genus Petrolisthes; species Petrolisthes manimaculis. Next base: position 18,314 of record JAWZYT010005610.1, read on the forward strand.
CGTAATTAAGTAATTAGTGGGGTGTTTTTTTTTGTGACGAAAATGTCCTCTGTCCCCCTTCGTGTACGTCCACTTTCCGTGTGTGAATTCCTGGCGCTGTAGGTGGTCACATAACAATTTATATAGCCCGACAGACAAACAAAGTCTTTCCATTTAGATATGTAGATTATATTTGTGTGTTAAGTAATGTCCAATTAGCCACAAATTAATTCATTTATTATATTTTTACATTAGGTTATTGTACAGTACTCCCTTGTTATCGACGGGGTTAGGTTCTTAAGATGGCCGTCGATAATAAAATCCGTCGATACCACATTAGAGTGTAAAAAAAATTTCCTTTACACATAAACATAACATATTAAAGTACTGTACAATATGTATATTATATATACAGATATGGAAAAAGATTATCAGAAGATCAGAGATATCCGAGGGCTTAAATTTGATGCGTATGACTGACTGTCTGCCTGTACACCCACTCTCAAAACTACGTGTGCTTTCACTCATATCTCTGGTTCCCATACACAGTTAGTGACTAACAATAACTCTAAACTTGAGCCCAAAGTATGGAAAATGAATGATTTTAAAGGTTGTTCATTCTAAAAGGTTAGGCCTAATAGCGTGAGTGTAGTGTGTGACGAGTTGACAAGTTCAGTTAACACCAATAATTCATGAGTTTCTACTCATACAATCACATTTCCTTAGTTTATATTAATTATTCTTTGTAGTTTTCTCATACAATCACTTGCACTTTTCACCATATCAAATGTCTGTACCGTGATATGTGTTAAAAGTATGAAAAATGCCCGTATTGAGAAGTTGTTCATTATAAAGGGGTTTAGCTTATGACGAGTGTAGCAAGCCAGCGTGAGTGACAGTGGGGTGAAAATTTCAGTTATCACTAAAACTTGTTGAATTTTCATTCATGCACAAACATTCCTTAGTTTGTATTAATTAATTTTGGTAATTTTCTTTGAAAAATCACTTCCACTTAATATTAATTTGCGCATAGATACACCTAATAGGTGTGAGAGTGTGGATGGCCCAGCTGTATGTGAATCATGTAGGCATATGTGACAATACACCCGGAAAATCCCCGCATAGGCCACTCGGACACCAAAATTGACATTTTTATTACCACTTTAAAAATTTCGGACTATTGGGATTGTGTTGCCACCACTTCTCCCGCGCTCCTTCCCCCCTACCCTCAGTCTCCATTCACCCTGGCTCAAGGTCAAAGGAATATAGGCCTAGCCAAGGTGCGTAGCCTGCCTTGTCACTCGCTCGTCTTTAGTAATTACGAGTTATTAACCACTAGCTTCAACACTCAGTCATGTCAGGTGCTGCATTTACAAAAAGGAAGGTCATATCCTTCCATATCAAGATGGAAGGTTTTTCTTGAACAGAGAAAGAAGGAAACACCAGAATATGCTCAATAAAATGTAAACTAACGATATCACACTATCTCCCCCCTTCCCCCTACTCTCCCCCTACCACCTCCACCACTACCACCACCACGCATGCTTACGACTCATTTCATTCATGAGTTGTCTGCGAAAACCTTAATACAAATTGTTATATGCATTTAATATGCTTAATACGAATTGTAATACTGTATTTACATTTGTAAAGTAACAATACTGAACACTTCTCTTCACTTTTAAACTAAATAGCTATATAGTCCGTGGATAATATCCGTCGATAATCGAAACCGTCGATAATAAAGCCGTCGATAACGAGGGAGTACTGTACTTGTGTTATTGTTACAGTACTAGTATTATTTTCAATACTTAGGGTTGTATGCAAGAATATCAATGACATAGTAGCTGTACAATGGTTCTGTATTGTGTCTATACTATGAGGTCATCATGCTGTTACCACACTATTGTCAACACCATGAATATTCTCGAGTAATATACTGTACTAAGATCTCCTTCGTATTTCAGCAGGAGGACCCGGCAAAGATTCCTTCCTTCCCTCCAGCCAAGAAGGAAAAATTAATTGGGACAGAAACAAGGAAAATAGTTGTCCCGAGCAACAGGTAAGAATTACGGGGATTTATCTTTGTTGTTGAATTGAAATGTCTATGGTTCCTCCAAACTAAGTCATGAAACAGATCCCCTATTAGTACCGGTACCATTGAGGGCATCATTTGGAGGAATCAGAGTCTCCAATTGAACAAGAGAATTTCACCTCAAATGTATTTGTACTTCCTTCCAGATAAAGAAAAAAAAGAGACATAAAAAAGAGCAATGGTACCATTAGATAATTTTATTAATTTCATGTGAAAGTTATGAGCCATTGTAACAAGTAAGGTTACCGTAGTGATTCTTCCAACAGAGAGAATGAAAATAACAACCATTAGATAATTTCACTTGTATTATGCACAAGTCATGAGCCATTGTTGTAAGGAGGGTAAATGATTCCTCCAAACTACTCCATATCCAGAAACAGACTACAACAATACATGATTATATATATATATATATATACATATATTATTTTTATATATATAATTTTCATTTTTTTTTTTTTTTTTCCACAGGCACACCCCCCTCAAAGCTAACTGGGAGAAGATCTACACACCTATTGTTGAACATCTCAAACTACAGATTCGCTTCAACATAAAAAACAGAATGGTTGAGATCAAGGTAAGTCACACCAACTGGATATTAATTACACACCTCATGTTATTGGTATATGAAGTGGAGTTTAAGTGATCTGTTTGGCTCATACCATTGTCCAAACTCAAAATAACCATCAACATTTTTTATTCTCATAGGTGTGCACAAAATAAATGAGGAGAGGAAATAACTGAGTTCTATTATATAGCTTGTGTTAAGAGTTCAAAAAGTTATAAGTAATGTGTAAACTCATATGTGTGCACACAATGGAAAAAAATAACCCAGTTTTTATATAAGTGAAGGGGATAGTATACTTTTGATATATTAAGTACCTTGATTCCTCCAAACTATTCCAAGCAATAAAACACCTTTATATTTTTTCATGAGGTCATGTTTCCTGGCATACTTTGGAAGGATCAAGGCACCCCAAAGTACCAACATAAATATACTACCCCCATAATTTAAGGAGACTGGCAGGTTGTTGGCAACTTGGAAATTTGTCCTTACACCACATTCCTTGAGCCCCGTTCCATTTCCTCCTCCCACCCCCAGACATCAGAGGAGACCGAGGACCCCAACAGCATCCAGAAGGCAGCCGACTTTGTGACGGCGTTTGTGTCCGGGTTTGATGTGGATGACGCTCTGGCTCTCATTCGACTCGATGACTTGTATCTCGAGACTTTTGATATCAAAGATGGTAAGCAAACAGATACTAGTGGTGCTATATATTATCTCTCTCTCTCTCATTTCCACAACAACGTATGTGGAGGTTTTGTTAGACAGTCCCATAACAAAACAACTATTGTTCTACATCAAACTGAATTTTTGTTGTTGTAAACTTTGGTTTTTCTCATCTTCACAAACAATACAGTACATTCTAATCTGATCATGTTTTGCCAAAGGAGATATTATTACCCTTACTAGCTTAATGATTTCTACCAAGAGATATGGTGCTCTCGCTGACACTCCTAACCCCCTCCACCCACCTCCATCTTCCCCCTTGACAGTGAAGCACTCCCTGAATGGTGACCACCTCTCCCGAGCCATTGGGAGAGTGGCGGGAAAGGGAGGCAAGACCCGCTTCACCATCGAGAACGCCACACGCACCCGCATCGTTCTGGCCGATTCACGCGTACACATCCTCGGCTCATACCAGAACATACAGATTGCTAGGAGGGCCATCTGTAACTTGGTGCTTGGTGAGTTTTTTTATCAATGGATATTTTTTATTTTATTTTATTTTTAGCTCGGCTCAATTTATATTTAAGGTTTCGTTGATGTCCTGTTTACTTCATGTTGTATGGTTGACCACAGGAATTCTTACACAGGCTATATTGAAAGAAAGATAATTATTTTGAAAGTAAGTATTGCAATGAATTGTGTACCAAGTGACTGTGATTGCAAAACAACACACCTAATAATAAAGTTGTTTGCAATTATATAGTCTTGTATTTTCTCTGTTGCAAACCCTCGAAAACATCAGCGTGTGTATGAATTTGTGTGGCCCCCAATAGTACATAATTATATCCATTACTGATTGTCATTCTTTGCATTGTTGATGTGAACATTTTGCCTCTCTTAATAATAATAATAATAAAGTTTACTGTTAATTTACTGTTATCAGAAGTAAACTACAATAAAAAATAATTATACTGTAGTGATAGTAGTAGTAATAAATAACAGTGGTAGCAATAGTAATGATAATAGTACTAGCTATAGTAATAATAAAAGTAGAAACAGTAGTAATAATAACAGTAGTAACAGTAAGAGAAATAATAACAACATTAGTAAGAGTATAAATAACACTGATTTTTTTATTTGTTTACAGGGAGTCCACCATCAAAAGTGTATGGTAATCTGAAGGCATATGCTGAGAAAGTTAGAAATAGATTTTAGATGGAGCCATGAGTAGTAACATCTTGGTTGGTTTGTTAATCAATATAATATAATAATGTAATGTACAAGTAGAGTTTTATTATGACCATTAAAAAATATATATATACTTTACTTTATTAGTACTTTACTTAATTTTTAATTTACTCTATTAGTACTTTCCCTTATTAACACTTTATTTTATTTCTGGTACAATACTTATTTTACAAAGCCTAAGTAACCCTAAGTAATTTAAGTGGTTGCCCTGTGATGGAAAGTTCCTGGATGGGTTTAATAGAGAATGAAAGACCACCACTCTATAGTCTTTCTATTTTGTACTGACCCGTGAGGAGTTGACCGCGGTGCTGCCAAATCTAGAATCAAAGCATTCACCACATAAAGGAAACTGTCCACTAACGAGAGTATATTGACATGAAATTTTCTACACACAATTAATTTTTCATTTAATGGTATATGATACGAACAATTGCTATGTACGTAAAATGGAGAAGATATTTCATGTGTGATCAATCAAAAGACGTTGCCACTACTTCCGACTCAGGAATTTCCGGGGTGTGGAGAGTGAGGTGACTGAGGTCACATACATACAAATATGAAGAGAACTATTTTGTTCCCATACTCCTTGGAGTTGTCATAGGGTACCGTTAATTAGATATGGCAACAGCGCACTCTGAATGAGCCACAGCCTTGTGGGTCAGTACAAGATAGAATGAGTATAGGCCTGTAATACCCTGTAGGTACGGCATGACGAGGGAGAAGGTGATTGAGGCCTGAAAGACCCTGTAGGTATGGTATAATGAGGGAGTAGGTCATAGAAAAATTCCTAAGTCATCAATGCTACAGTTCCATAATTATAAAGGAGATATTCTTTTCTCGATGAATTTGAAGGTCTTTAATTCCTCCAAACAATGCCACAAAACACATCCCCCAATTAGTACCACCGAGGGAGTCGTGTTTTCTGGCATAGTAAGGAGGAATCAATTTACCAACAAACGAATCTCCCCTTAAAGAAACACCAATCATAAAAACATAACACAGATGCTCGAACGTTTTATTCACAATAAATTTCTGTACAGCAGCGAGTGAACAACATTAACTAACTAACTAACTAACTAACAAAGAGAACACAACACACATGAGTTTTGCGTTGTATATAATAATTCACCGATTATTAATACAGGCCATTGGCAGTGTGAAGCAACATATTTCTTTTACACACACACACACATTCATATCCTGAATTTCACTTGACATGGTAAGAATATTATATAACACATATGGATTGGGCATTTATTCTTTTATTTAACTGTTATTTTTTTATTCAAAGATATAACTATAATTTTTGTCTATCCAAACTTGTAACTATAATTATTTTTCTATTCGAACATATTTCTATTTTTTTCTATTTTTCAGTCTAAACATATTTTCCAAAATAATAATTTCTTTTCCCAAACCAATCAACTCTCTAGCACAGAAGCAATATTATTTTCAATCTAATTATTTTGCATTCAAACAAAAAACAATAATTTTTCTTACCCAAACAAACATATATTCTCAGACTCAACAACAAACATTTACTTCACCAGTCGTTATTTTTGTTCCATCTAAACCAATCATTTTCCCAGACCAACAAACATTATTTCGCGTCGGCACCGACATTCACTTCGCCCGTCTCGTACCTAATGAAATCAATGACCTCCATCTTTTCGTCGTCCAGCACCTGTGCCACGGTCCTGGTGGGGTCGCTGAGAAACTCCTGGTGGATGAGAAGTGACTCCTCCTCGGGGTTCTCTGCCTTGGGGTCGTCCAGGGAACCTATTGCTCGCGGATTCATACCTGGAAATAGAAATAAATCAGTGAATGGAAATATATGCTATGCCTTTACTCTTATGGACGTACAAAATGTGGTTACTAAGTTTGGCTCAAAGAAAATAGTGTTTACACAAGTCAGATTCCGGATAAACCAGCCTGTGTCTATTTATATGGTGTACAGTATAAGTTTACATGACATTTTATTTTTCACAATTTTACCTATAATATGAACAAACCCCTTTTCTCTTACCTATAACATGAACACACACCTTGTATTATCTTACCTATAACATGAACACACACCTTGTATTATCTTACCTATAACATGAACACACACCTTGTATTATCTTACCTATAACAAGAACACACACCTTGTATTATCTTACCTATAACATGAACACACAGCTGCTTGGCAACCTCTGATATTGAGTTACTCGTCTTAACGGCTAGAATTGCTCCAAATTTGCCGGTGTTTGCGTCCTGGTCGATGGTGCTGGGGTGACAGTAACCAACGAGGGATATGTCGTGTCCGGCGCTGACCCTGGTGGCTCGTGGCAAACCCATGTTCTCACCAATGTTACCAATAGCCAGGGCAAGCACGTCACCAAGTGTCTTCCCATCCTCGGTCGTAATCGTCTTCACTTGCTCAGTACTGAAGCTTTCCTGAAACATAAAAAAAATGTTTGCAAGATACTGTACTTAGTTGTTATTTTAATAGATTATTATTGTCATTTCTTCACTGCATTTTATACCTTTGCTAAAATAGACATCTTTGTATAGCAAATAAAAAGACTCAAATTACTATCCATACCATTATGAAAATAACATCTTTGTTCAGTAAATATAAAAAGACACAAATGTTTACTATTCATACCTTTGCTAAAAACAACATATTCATTTAGCATATACAGTCATAAAACTTGTTATCGTTACCTTTGCTAAAATAACATCTTCGTTTAGTGTGTTCCCCTTCCAACATTCTTTAGCCGCTTGTGTCACCAGTTGTCTGAATTTGTCGTTGCGCGCCACAAAGTCTGTCTCACAGTTGACCTCCACCATGGCTGCTGTCTTACCCTCAATGTGGATACCAATGAGACCTTGGGAGGTTTGACGACCAGATAGTTTGGTGGCTTTCTCCCAACCTTTACTTTGGGCCTCTGCCTGTAACCACACCTCCGCCTGGAAGGAATTGAATATACAATGAGGTTTCCATACAATATAATTATACAGTCTCATTTTAAGATTTTTTAAAAAATATACACTGAGGTTTTCATATATAAGAGTACAACGCTATCTTAAACAATGCAATATTTACCTTTTTAACATCATTATTCACATATATTGTATATTTCTCTCACATAACTCTACAAAAGTAACCTTTTTAAAACAGTACAATAAATATCTTTGCAATAATTGACTTTTTAAAAAACAATGCAATAATCACATTTTTAAACAGTGTAATTTGCTCTTTCAAAATCACGCTATATTTCTGGGACGTACGTAACTGCAATAATCACCTTTGCAATGTCGTTCTGATGCATTTCCAGGGCTTTCTTGCAATTGCCGATGGAGAAGCCGGTCTGTTTACGAAGTCTGGCCAGCAGTTCCTTTTCAACGGCACACACCAAACTTGACGTGTGGAGGAGCTGTTTGGTCATCCTTGGGCTCTGAAACAAAAATAAATGAAAGGTAACCAACTCCAGATCTGAATCAGTCATTATAATATTTTTTGTTATGGTAGAAATGTGACCCCTAGAATATATGTATAATGTATTTTGACTGTACAAATGACACCTGAGAAAAAAAACCGCACACATCTAAATGCTGGTGGTGTCCGCCGCTACTGTACCCGTGTGTGTGTCCGCTCCAGACAAACACAAACTAGTAATATTCAGGATGTGTACTGTACTGTATCTCATTACACACGTGTACACCAAAGGAACACACATGGGTCATCTGTGTGTACACATGGTCAGCCCAGACACACACACACATGCAAGTATATAATCCGTGTGTACACATCTCGCACAAAAGAAATGCGCATGCCACTCACACAAACATACAAGTAATTTGGTCTGTATACAGGAGTAGGGGACAACCCCCCCCCACACACACAGACACACAACTTTACACCCTCTTATTTCCTTACAAACACTTTATGGTATTTATTGAAAGAATTACCATTTTGCAACAGTGTTGCCAGATCCGGCTAAGTCCCAGTATTTTGCCCTGGTCATTTCCTGTACTTTACTATGGTTATTTCCTGGTAGTTTGCCCAAGTTAGGTCCCGGTAGTCTGCTGTGGTCTAACCGATAATAGTCTAATTAGAATGTTCTAAATAAGTAGGTAATGAAGGTAAGTTAGAAAACCCGTAAGTACTAACGGTAATTCTTAACATATTTACCAAACTATGTTAGTGCTTACCCGTTGAGAACAAAAATATCTCAGTAGTAATGTTGACATAGTGACCAAAATTGGTTGTTACCCGTGTGTACTGTATGTGTGTATGTATATTTATGTAAGTATTTATCCTCTTATATCACTTATTTCCACCTTCTATGTTCATTAATGTGTAAGTATTTTAAGTACCGGATATCCTAGAGTTGTTCTGGAGTAATTGTGTGACTAAAATGCTTATACTTGTGTCAAAAAAACAGTAATAATGTGAAGAAATGTAATGTGTGTGTGTTGTAGTGGATGTGCCGGGGTGTGTTGCATCACGTGTGTTGGAGGCTACAAGTTCCTCCATTAGATGTCTTTATTTAACACATTTCATAAATTTATTAACTCATTTTGATATATTTTGGAGGGAAAGAATGTTTATTTTTAGTTTTGTTTTGCTGTAATATATAACTTTGGTACATTGTAGGCGTTGGAATTATGCCAAATATGTGCTTTTGTAAGGGTTATGTATTGACTTATGGTTCCTCCATTATCATGCGAGGAAACACAAGAACCCGTTTATGTTGTTGTTTAATGTTGTGGACGGTGTTTTGGGTTTCGCCTTTTTCAACGGGTTCCTAATTTTGTTGGTTTATTGTTGCTATTTTCATCCTTATATTATAGAAGCCTTATCATGGAGCTATATATAGGTAGAGGCGCCAGTAGGACCTGATTTGTGAAGCCACCAATCTGTCATTCCGACGCCTTCAAGATGGCGCATACCTATAATTGAAATCAGGTCAGCAGAAGTCCAACTTATTTTATATACTGAAACATATCTTGGTGTCCGCCATATTGAAGGCGCCGAAAATGACAGTTCGGCGGCTTCACAATAGGGTATTTTCGCGTGACGTCACAGCACGCTCGGCGGCCATCATGGTACGGCAGGAGCTTTGTTTACAAGGATAAGAGTTGCCAACTTAGTGCTTTGGGAGCTCCATTTAATGCTTTTTAAAGTTATCTAGCGAGAGTTTCGTATCCTTAGCGTATTTTCTAGATTATATTTAGACTACAATGTTTTGTTGCGCCTTTTATATAATCCACGCTCACACCAGCACTACTTAATTTCTGCAGGTAAGAGGCATGGTCTGTTGCACTAAGTCTCTTGAGGTAAGTGGAATGCTCCATTATTGTGATAATTAGTGTAAATGAACTTCTTACTATCACAACTGCAGTCTCTCTGCGGGCCCAATACCCGCCATCATGGCGGTTGTTGATATCGTGACGTCATTTCCGTCAGCTGAGCGAAAACTCCCTATTTCACATAAATCCCCTCTATATTAGTGAGCCATGGCGCCTCCACCTATACTACCTCCAGGAGCCTTATAGTTAATATTTTTCTGACTTTGTAGGAATCATAATTAGTAAACTGTGGTAATATGATGATAGAAAAATATTAAAATTAACCAAATGAGTGAATCTTTTGAATGAACCAATATTCATACAGTTTTGCATCAATTTTTCGAGACATTATTTATATTGTTGTCATACATTGTGTCACGTCTTTTTTATCACCTCCCACGGACCCTCCCTACCTCCTCCTACAGGGTCTTCCGGGCCTAGGGGGGTCTTATTTCGTCTCAATAAATATCAGGTCAGTAAATTAAAGCTACAGCATAATAATGATAATATCTCTCTGCTGTGTTTTAGAAATTATTGATGTGTGTGTGTGTGTGAGGCCTTGATGTAGGTGTGTGTGTGTGTGTGTGTGTGTTCTATTTGTTATTACCTATTTATATCATATTTTTCTTTAAAGTTATGTATGTTTTTGACATACACCACTTTTTCTGGTAATTTGTTCCATCGATATATTATTCGATATATTCTGTACATATTTATCTCTTCCTCTTTTGATTAATTTCTTACTGTGTCCTCTCACATTGTAGGTATTCCTTGTTGACACAAGTTTTCTATATATATATATATTTTCTTTTTGTGACAGTTGTAAAATAATCATATCTCCTCTCTTTCATCTTTCTTCATGTTTAGATAATGTTACAATAGTTTATTTAGTCTTTTTAGGCTTGGTAGCCATCTTAATTGTTGCTGCTCATTGTATTTTTCCTAATTTGGTAATATGTTTCTTAAAATGTGGGTTCCATACTTACTGCAGAATATTCCAAGGTAGGCCTTACAAACAATGTTGTTATTTTCTTGACCATTTATTCGTTTATATAATGCAAGTGTGTGTGTGTGACAGGATAGGATGTAGGGTTAGGTAGCATGAGTGTGTGTGTAAGTGTGACAGAATAGGATCTAGGGTTAGGTAGCATGAGTGTGTGTGTGTGTGTGTGTGACAGAATAGGAGGTAGGGTTAGGTAGCATGAGTGTGTGTGTGTGTGTGTGTGACAGAATAGGAGGTAGGGTTAGGTAGCATGAGTGTGTGTGTGACTGTGTGTGTTTTTAGAATATGGTTTCACAATGGGATAATGAAAGTCGGAAAAATATCAGTGTTTTCTTATATTTCAATAATAATTATAATAATAATACAGTACAGTACATTTATATATGCATATATTATACATATTTATACATATTTATACATTCATTAATATCATAATTATGTTAGTACAGTTACTAATATAAAAATAACATAAAAACTTAAACAAACAAACAAATTAGAAAGTGTGTGTGTTTAATAATTATTCTCATGTAGCCTAATAAGTCATACAGATAATGCATGTTATGAGTTTTGAGGGAAGTACACACACACTGATTAAGGTCAAAATGTTGCATACTACTAAAACACCTTATAACATACTATTAAAACACCTTATAACAAACCATTAAAACACCTTATAACAAACCATTAAAACACCTTATAACAAACCATTAAAACACCTTATAACAAACCATTAAAACACTTTATAACAAACCATTAAAACACCTTATAACAAACCATTAAAACACCTTATAACAAACCATTAAAACACTTTATAACAAACCATTAAAACACTTTATAACAAACCATTAAAACACCTTATAACAAACCATTAAAACACCTTATAACAAACCATTAAAACACTTTATAACAAACCATTAAAACACTTTATAACAAACCATTAAAACACCTTATAACAAACCATTAAAACACCTTATAACAAACCATTAAAACACCTTATAACAAACCATTAAAACACTTTATAACAAACCATTAAAACACCTTATAACAAACCATTAAAACACCTTATAACAAACCATTAAAACACCTTATAACAAACCATTAAAACACTTTATAACAAACCATTAAAACACCTTATAACAAACCATTAAAACACCTTATAACAAACCATTAAAACACCTTATAACAAACCATTAAACACACCTTATAACAAACCATTAAAACACCTTATAACAAATCAATTAAAACATTTTATAACAAACCAACAAACACATATATAAAATATAATGGAGTAAGTAATAATTGCATGCATTAGGGAAACAAAACACTTATAAAATTAAATAGAGTACAGTATATAATTGCATGTACAGTACTGTACAATATTAGGAGACTTAACACTAAAAAAATTGCATGTACTGTATTAGGGAGACAAAACACTTATAAATTAAATGGAATATATTATAATTGCATATATTTAAGGAAACATACACTTATAAAATTAAATAGAGTATACAATTTCATATATTAGCGAGACATAACACTTGTAAAAAAATTAGAGTGAAGTACCAGTAAATATAATTATACAGTATATTATAATTGTTTTTCTCTTCATCTCTTGTCGTTAATTATTTTCCTCCCGATGATAAGCACTCGAGCAGCAGGAATATTTAATTAATCTCTCCTGCGGCACCAGTACTTAGGAACGGGTTAGGTCGGTCGTCACAGGTCGATCTTAGGAACGGGTTAGGTCGTCACAGGTCGATCTTAGGAACGGGTTAGGTCAGTCGTCACAGGTCGATCTTAGGAACGGGTTAGGTCGTCACAGGTCACAGATGGTAGCGGGGATTTTTCTTGGTGGTGGTGATGGTTGGGTTGGGAATTTTTCTTGGTGGTGGTGGTGGTGTTTTTTTTTGTTTTTTTTTTTTTTTTTGTAGTGGTGGTGGTTGGGTTTGGGGGTTTTCTTGGTGGTGGTGGTGGTTGGGATTAGTGGGGATTGTTCTTGGTAGTGGTAGTGGTGGTGGTTGGGTTGGGGATTTTTTTTTTTTTTTTTTGTAATGGTGATGGGGATTTTTCTTGGTAGTGGTGGTGGGGATTATATAGTGAGGATTGTATTTGGTAGTGGTGATGAGGGATTAGTGGGGATTTTTTTTAGTAGTAGTAGTAGTAGTAGTGGGGATTAGTAGGAATTTTTATTGGTAGTTGTGGGGATTAGTGGGGATTTTTTCTTGGTAGAGATGGTGGGTGGTGGGGATTAATGGGGATTTTTCTTGGTAGTGGTGGTGATGATTGGTTGGGGATTAATTATTGGGGATTTTTTTTTGTGGGGATTTTTGTTGGTGGATGATTTTCTGTCAGTTGCTTCTTTATTGGTGGTAAACAAAAACACAAATCAAAACAAAAACAAAATCAACAACACAAATCAAAACAAAAACAAAATCAACAACACAAATCAAAACAAAAACAAAATCAACAACACAAATCAAAACAAAAACAAAATCAACAACACAAATCAAAACAAAAACAAAATCAACAACAACAACAACAACATAACATCGGTACACACACATTGTAAGGGTTTGTTGTTGTTTGTTTGTGTGTGTGTGTCTATTTACATGTTGTTTTTTTTGTGTTTTCCTACTATGTTTTTTTTTTTTTTTTTTTTTTTTTTTTTTCGTTGTGAATTTTTGGTTTATTTTCGTGTGTGTATCTTTCCTCTTCTGTTTATGTTTGTATGTCTGTCTGATTTTGTTTGTTTGTGTTTGTGTTAATTGTGTTTCGTTTCGTTTCAGCTGGTCTTGATCACGTGTTGTGTGTGTTTATTTGTATGTATGTATGTATGTATGGTTATTTGTATATATGTTTGTTTGTGTTTATGCTTGTATATATCTGTGTGTTTGTTTGTGCTGATGTTCGTATGTCTGTTTGTGTGTTTGTTTGTATTAAAGTTTGTATATCTGTGTGTTTGTTTATGTTCGTATATATGTTTGTGTTTGTTAATATTTGTATATCTGTCTGTGTGTTTGTTTATATTCGTATTTCTTGTCTGTTTGTGTGTGTGTATGTCTGTGTCTGTTTGTATGTCTGTGTCTGTTTGTTTGTTTACAATTGTTTACACTTCACTGAATGTACTGTACACTCAAACACTAAAGTTCCGTTCCTTACCACCACCACCAGAGGTCACTGTTCTTATGTGTTGGTTTGTTTGCTTGTCTGTGTGTCTGTCTGTCTGTTTGCTTGTCTGTGTGTCTCTGTTTGCTTGCTTGTCTGTCTGTCTGGTTGCTTGTCTGTGTGTCTGTCTGTTTACTTGTCTGTCTGTTTGCTTGTCTGTCTGTCTGTTTGCTTGTCTCTCTGTGTTTATTTGTCTATCTGTGTGTTTGATTTGCTTGTCTGTTTGTTTGTCTGTAAAATGACACGACGGCAAAATGTAAACAAACACAATGGCGGCTTTGTTGCAAATGCGCCACAATTATGTTTTTTTTTATCAACGCGTTCAAAAAAATTCAAAATATTTTATTATTTATTTAATTTGATGCTGAAGGAATAAATATAATTATATTATGTTATTGACTCTACTAAATTATAATACGAGGCATATATGTGTTTGTGTGTGTGTATGTGCGTGTGTGTGTGTGTGTTAATTTGTCTTCGTGAAATTTGAGCGATACATTATTATGGTTTTCAACATGGCGTCCGTGAGAGAGAGAGAGAGAGAGAATAATAGGAGGGTTTTTAGGGCATCAGAGAGAGAGAGAGAGAGAGAGAGAGAGAGAGAAGAATAGTTATCCGTGTGTGTAATATAAAATAATAACTTTTCATAGGGTATCCGTATGCAGGAACATCCATGGTGTATACGATAGTGTGGTACCGGTACGACGGCTGTATTGTATGTCTATAGAGCCATCGTATCAGTACACCACGCCATTGTACGCACCACGAATTGTCCTTGCATACGGTCCGTCGTGTGTAGAGAAAAGTCCTGTACGTGTGTCTATTTCAAGTGTCCAAGACTGTACTCCAAAATTACAATACACTAGAGCTGCTTTTGGAAATGTAGCTTTCGAGTGTACAGAAATAATAATAATAATAATAATGTATATTTTTTGGTAGTTTCTGAGTGTTGTGTGAGTGTGTGTGTGTGTGTCATAATATCCATGTTGTGCTATAACACCAACAATATTCCAATGTATAATATATTATTGTTAATATGTTATTACTTATTACACGATTTACATAAATAAATAAATAAATATATAAATAACTACCCTACGATAAAATACTGCTTGTACGAAATTTACGATGCCCTTGTTGTTGTTGTTGATGTACAGTAGATGTTGTGTACGATAATTCCCCGATGCGTGCGAGAACACGGAGACCAAAAAAATAATTATTATAAGAAGCTCAAAACGACCCAACCACCCAACGCCCACGAACTGACTGACTGACTGACTGGGGCACTGGCAGCCTGGGCATACACACACACTCCTCCTCACACACACACACACACCACCTCCTCTTTACGAATCGGATGCCCAGAGTCAAACTTAATGGGATAATGACGTTCTTATTGTGAGTGTTGTTGCGTTCACTTTCGCTCAGAGGTCGCGTTCGTTCAGGGATGAAAACAAAACATATCTATATACTGCGCATTTCGTAATTTTACACCGTTTTACCATATAAATATAATCTATCTACACACTAAATGTTGATGTATATATGCCGTGGTTTGGAATTTAGGGTATAATTGTGTGTAATTTGCATTCGCGGGTTGAGTCGAAATGGCGCGAAAAGTGGACGAATTTGGCGGGAAAGTTTTAGTTTTGGCGGGCACAGTGGGTAGTGATGGGAGGGGCCTAGTATGGAACGGTACCCTCATGCCCCTCCCATTCTCCATACCAAACCCATCCCTCTCTCTCTCTCTCTCTCTCTCTCTGTATGGGAAAGATATACTGATATACTCTCTCTCACACTCTCTCAATATAATGTAGGAATAGTCTCTCGCTTTCTGAATGTAATGTAAGAAATGTCTCTCTATATCTCTGAATATTGTGAAGGATAGGTCTCTCGCTCTGAATATAATATAGAAAAAGTCTCTCTCTCTCTCTCTCTCTCTCTCTCTCTCTCTCTCTCTCTCTCTCTCTCTCTCTCTCTCTCTCTCTCTCTCTCTCTCTCTCTCTCTCTCTCTCTTCACCCCTCCACCCCCACCATGAACTACCCTCATCACCCCTCCCTTCACCCCTCGTTTTGCCCTCTCATTAAAAGCTTGTTAGTTATCGAAGGGAAAAGTTTGAGGGAAAGGAAGCCCGCATGTATGTGTGTGTGTGTGTGTGTGTGTGTATGTGTGTGTCTGTATGCATGTATGTGTGTGTGTGTGTGTCTGTATGTGTGTGTGTGTGTGTGTGTGTGTGTGTATGTGTCTGTATGCATGTATGTGTGTGTGTGTGTCTGTATGCATGTATGTGTGTGTGTGTGTATGTATCTGTATGTGTGTGTGTCTGTATGTGTGCGTGTGTAACCTATGTGTGCAATAGTATGTATGAATGCATATCTGTGTGTGTGCAATAATATGTATGTATGTATGTGTGTTTGTTCAATAATATGTATGTATGTATGCATGCATGTGCGTGTGTGTGTGTGTGTGTGTGGAATAATATGTATGTATGTCTGCATGTGTATGTGTAATATGTATGTATGTATGCATGTGTGGGTAGGTATGTGTGCAAAAATATGTATATATGCATGTGTGTGTGTGTGGGGGGAATAGAGGAATGTGTTTGTATGTATGTATGTATAATAATATGTATGCATGTGTGTGGGGGGGGAGGATAAGAGGAATGTGTGTGT
>JAWZYT010005611.1:0-47500 GCA_034508575.1 Petrolisthes manimaculis
CCCTCCCCTTCCATCTCTTCTCTCCCTCTCTTCTCTCCCCCTTCATCTTCTCTCCCCCCTCCATATCTTCTCTACCTCTCTTCTCTCCCCCCCTCTCCATCTCTTCTCTCCCCCCCTCCATCACTTCCCTCCCCTCCTCCATCTCTTCTCTCCCCCTTCATCTTTTCTCTCCCCCCTTCATCTCATCTCCTCCCTCCCTCCCCCCCTCCCCCTCCCCCCCCTCCCTCCTCCTTGCATGAGAGGTAAAGAAGAATGAGAAAGCACTTAAATTTCATGTCCTATAAAAAATATCTTGTTATTTGAGATGGTTACAAAAAAAAAAAAAAAAAAGAGCGAGGGATCTGAAAAAATCAATAATAATAGTTTGTTGTTTGAGATGGTACAGAATAAGTTTGTAATTTCAGGATAGTACAGAACATTTGTCCAATAAAAATACTTTGCAATTTCAGATGATACAGAACGTTTTTTTCAATTAGAATAGTTTGCAACGTCAGATGATACAGAACTCTTGTCCCCATCTGTACCACCTTAAAATACAGAACTCTTATCACCACCTGTACTACTTTATACTACAGAACTCTTGTCACCACCTATACTATTTTATACTACCAATATATACAACCTTATACTATCCAATACCTTATACTATCCAATACTACCTTATACTACCAATACTACCTTATACTATCCAATACCTTATACCACCAATACTACCTTATACTACCAATACTACCTTATACTATCCAATACCTTATACTACCATATACTATCCAATACCTTATAATACTAATACTACCTTATACTATCCAATACCATATACTACCTTATACTATCCAATACCTTATACTACCATTACTACCTTATACTATCCAATACCTTATACTATCCAATACTACCTTATACTATCCAATACCTTATACTACCAATATATACTACCTTATACTATCCAATACCTTATACTATACAATACCTTATACTATCCAATACCTTATACTACCAATTACTACCTTATACTATCCAATACCTTATACTATCCAATACTACCTTATAATACTAATACTACCTTATACTATCCAATACCTTATACTACCAATAGGACCCTGTGTTTGATCAAGGGGGACAATTACATGAGCCTCCACCAACCACAGACACAAGGCAAGGGGGGGGGGGACACAGGGGGGGGGGACCCAAGGACAATCAAGAGTGGAGAACCAATGAGAAGGCTTGGCGGGAGGTTGGGGGGCGGGGCCTGCCATTTGATATGACGTAATCAAACCACTATAAAGATGCGCCAACCGGAGAGAGGGAGAGAGAGAGAGAGAGAGAGGGAGGGAGAGAGAGAGAGGGTGATTGAGAGATGATAGGGGGACACTGGCAAGAGAGAGAGAGAGAGAGAGAGAGAGAGAGAGAGAGAGAGAGAGAGAGAGAGAGAGGAAAGAGAGAGAGAGAGAATAGGGGGACACTTCAGAGAGAGGATAGGGGGGACGCTGGAGAGAGAGAGAGAGAGAGAGAGAGAGAGAGAGAGAGAGAGAGAGAGAGAGAGGATAGGGGGATACTTCAGAGAGAGAGAGGATAGGGGGACGCTGGAGAGAGAGAGAGAGAGAGAGAGAGAGAGAGAGAGAGAGAGAGAGAGAGAGAGAGAGAGGAGGTGGGGGAGAGAGAGTGTACTGGAGAATAGAGGGGGGGGGGCTGGTTTCTGATTGGTCCAACTGCCCCCCCCCCTCCACGTCCCCTTCCAGGCCTAAAAAATCTTGATCACACACACACACACACACTTTAATCACGTGTTCATAGGCCAATGTAAGTGTGTTATGGTGTTTCGTTTTAGAGAAAATATCTGTGCATGTGATTCGTTGTGTGTGTGTATGTGTGTGTGCGCTCATAGTGGTCATAATCAATGTGTATGTATGTATGTATGTATGTGTGTGTGTGTGTGTGTGTGTGTGTGTGTGTGTGTGTGTGTGTGTGTGTGTGTTCATAGTGGTCATCATCTGTGTGTGTGTGTGTATGTATGTGTGTGTACTGGTGAGGTAGACACGTGTACACCCGATCATCTGTGTGGTGTATGTATGTGTGTGTGTGTACTCCTAGTGGTCATCATCTGTGTGTGTGTGTGTGTGTGTGTCATCCATCACATAGTGTTATCACCGTGGGAGTCATTAGTTCCTTTGTCCCCGTGGGCCGTTTTCTATAAATGGTTGGTTGTTGAGCTGAATATTACCCTGATAACACAACACTACCTCCCCCCCCTCCTACACCTACCCCTTCACCCCCCTGACCCCCCTGGACCCCTCTCACTGACCCCTTACTACTACTACCCCTTCCCTTAAATGGCCCCTAACTACTGCCCCACCCTTACTACCTCTACTACTATTACTACTATTACTACTACTACTATTATTACTATTACTACTACTACTACTACTATTACTACTACTACTATTAATACTACTACTATTAATACTACTACTATTAATACTACTACTATTACTACTACTACTATTACTATTACTAATTACTACTACTACTACTACTACTAGTAATAATAATAATAATAATAATAAAATCTTTCCATTTTTCCTCTACACAACAACAATAACAACAACAAATATTACCACACGACTCAAAAGGTGAATATGATGATAATGAAGACTTTTAATATTAATAAGTATTATGATGGTGATGACGAACAATGAAGAGGAGGAGAATAATGAAAGAAAATAATGATGATGAGGATGGAGAATGTTAAAAAAATTATGATGAGGATGATGGAGGAAAAATTATGATGATGAGGATGAAGGAAAATTATGATGATGAGGATGAAGGAAAATAATGTTGACGAAGATGAGGAAAAATTATGACTATTTTGAAGGAAAATAGACGAAGATGAGGAAAAATGATGATGAAAATGAAAGAAAATGATGATGATGATGATGATGAAGGAAAATGATGATGAAAGAAAAAGATGATGATGAAGGAAAATGATGATGATGATGAAGGAAAATGATGAGGCAGGATGGAAGGACATGACGGTCACAATGAGAACTCAGGAGTGATTATCTGCTAAGGAGAGAGGACGTGTGTGTGTGTGTGTGTGTGTGTGTGTGTGTGTGTGTGTGTGTGTGTGTGTGTGTGTGTGTGTGTGTGTGAGAGAGAGAGAGTGAGTGTAAATGGGAGAGAGAGAGAGAGAGAGAGAGTGTGTGTGTGTGTGTGTGTGTGTGTGTGTGTGTGTGTGTGTGTGTGTGTTGGATGAGAGTGTCTATGATTGACACCAGTTGCGACTTCATTAGCATATCCTGACCTCCACACCTACCCACCCACCCTTCCTTCCTCACACTACAGCCCTAACACACACACACACTCTCACTCACACACACACACACACACACACACACACACACACACACACACACACTCCACCATTTACACTCACTCTCTCTCACTCACACTCACTCACACTCACTCACACACTCACTCACTCACTCCTCCCATACACACACACACACACACACTCACCCACTCTTAAGACACAACCGCCCTAACCCACTCCCATACACACACACACACACACACAACCGCCCTAACCCACACCCACTCATCCACCCTAATGCCTCTCTGTGTAAGTGTCAAAATCCCTTACTAATTATAATCTTACGTTCTCCTTCCTTATGCCACCTCTCTGTAAGTGTCAAAATGCATTACTAACTCTATCAGGTATATTTATACACTGTTTACGGTAATAACAACCTTATGGACCCCTTCCGTAAGTGTCAATATCACTTACGAAACGCTACATAAGAGATACTTCAAGCTAATATCACCCTTAGCCCCTCCCTTCCATAGATGTCAAAATGCCTTGCTGATTTTACCAACCACTATAATATACCTTAGTTATTTGTTGTACACACAGCGAGGTAATTTCACCCTTAACTCACCCTTCCATAGGTATTAATATTCTTTATTCTTAAAACACCCCTTGAGATTCCACAATTATATTATATACGACAAAGTTAATATTATCACCTTTACTTACCCCTTCCATTGACATCAAAATCCCTTGTTATTACTTTCCTACACATGCACGTAAATATCACCTTTATCACCCCTTCCTGTTGAGACCATAATCCATTTCGTTCATCACTAAAATACACTCTGAAGTAGTCATCATCGATCCTATATAATATTATGTACACGTAAAAAAAAAAAAAAAAAAAAAAAAGTTCTCTTTCCTCCCTCTATTACTCGTCGACTTTAGGGACCCTGTATGTGATGTAGTCGGAAAATTGGAGGTATACGAGTCCTTCAAATATTGCCACGAAACACACACACTCACTCTCCATATCCTACCACTATAGAGGGAATCAGCGTAGCAAGATAAACATTTTTATAAAGAAAGTCAGCGAGAAATTATAGATAAAAATAATGTCGTATAAATATAATGAGAAAGGAAAATGGACTGTAAATGGCGATAATGATGATGGGAGATAATGACGACAGCAATCAATACCTTCCTTAAAAAGAGATAAATTATTCAGAGGTGACGGGACGGGAGGAAAAAGAAAACTGCATCGCCTCACATATATAGAGAAGGAGGTACAACACTTAAATGGAAACTGAACTGGTGAGGAAAGTAACTGTGTGTGTGTATGTGTGTGTGTGAACGTTGATAACTTTGTGTGTGTATCTTTGTGTACGTAAATATCTATGTGTTTGTGTATATATGTACGTTGATAACTTTTTTTGTGTGTGTGTGTTCATAGGGATTCCGTAGTGTGTGTGTGTGTGTGTGTGTGTGTAGTGAGTTAACATGTACTGTACCTGTTTGAACTGCTCTTCAAAGCTCCAGGACTGGTGACTTTGGTGAGGTTCAGGAGTGTGTGTGTGTATATAGAAGGTATATAGAAGGCATCTATAACATGTACTATACCTGTTTGAACTGCTCTTCAAAGCTCCAGGACTGGTGACTATGGTGAGGTTCAGGAGTGTGTGTGTGTGTGTGTGTATATATATATAGAGGGTATATAGAAGACATCTATAATGAGTTAACATGTACTGTACCTGTTTGAACTGCTCCTCAAAGCTCCAGGACTGGTGACTATGATGAGGTTCAGGAGTGTGTGTGTGTGTGTGTGTGTGTGTATATATATAGAGGGTATATAGAAGGCATCTGTAGTGAGGTAACATGTACTATACCTGTTTGAACTGCTCCTCAAAGCTCCAGGACTGGTGACTATGATGAGGTTCAGGAGTGTGTGAGGGCGTACGACCACCGTTGCCTGACGAGTCTTTAGAACCTGCCGAGCCTGGTGTGGGCGGCATCTGGGCGGTGGTGGGTGGAAGGCCAACAGTGGCAGGTATAAAGGGCAGGTGTGGGTGTGGTGAAGGTGGTACTAGTGAAGGTGGACCTCCTGCCCTTACAGCGTTCATCAAGGCCTGAGGTGAAGACAACAGTGACTCCCTCTGTCGTTGTAACACCTCCGCCCGGAACACCAAGTCCCGAGAGTCCTCATCTCCTTCACCCTCCTCCTGAAGGACATAAAGAGTACACCTGTATATGGACACGTTCCTCCTTCAGGTTAAGTTATAATTATAGTAATTTATTATTTATTTTTTTTAGTCGTCTTAACGGGCACACTTCCTGTCTATGGTTTGACTTACCCTCAGTGGCTCAAAAAAACAAACAAAAAAAAGCTACAACTAAATTCTTTGCCTACTTGAACTAAACCCAAATGAATGTCTTTTCTGGATGCATGGGTTTTGAATTATAATTGTTCATGGTGGTGTAGATTGGTGTAGTTGAGGTATAGAATATTATGGTGTGTGTGTGTGTGTGTGTGTGTATTTTTACTATTCCATTTTTCACTCACCTCTGTTTTCTTTTTGGCTTGCAAAAGTGTGTGGAGACGATCATAGAGGCTGTGTACATTGTTGTTATTATTGTTGTTGTTGTTGTTGAAGTTGTTATTGTTGTGATGGTGATGGTGGTGATGATGATGGAGGAGTGACGGGGAGTGTGTGGTTGGAGGTAGAGGAAGGAGATTGGTGGTAGCTGAAGACACCTGCTCTCTCAGTTTGGCCAAGATGTCCTCCCCTTCCACCATACTCATATCTGGTTTAAGGGGACTGTCTCGACCACCTCCTCCACCTCCACCTCCACCTCCACCTATACCATCTCCACCACCTCCCATGTCCTCCTCTTCTTCCTCCATGCTCACTACACCTCCACCGTTGCTATTCTCGCTCTTCACACACTGCAACATAAGGAAAACAATATTAATTAAGAATCATGAAATATACAATACAATACAAGGATAAATGTTTAGCCTCCTCCTCCTTACTCCTCCTCCTCCACCTCCTCCATCTCCTCTTCATCCTTCAAATCCTCCTCCTCCTCCATCACCAATTTAACTCTAACATTTCCCTCTTCCTTTCCTATACTCACTTCCTCTTTTTGCCCGCCCCTGAAACACACACACAAAACACACACACACACACACACACACACACACACACACACACACACACACAAAACACACACACACACACACACACACACCTGAAATCTATTTGTTTACATTTGGAATCCTTGGTGAATTAGGAGGCTTCTGATTATTTCTAAGTGTGCGAGAAAACAGACAGACAGACAGACAGACAGACAGACGCCCTCAGTGGTCTTAACTAATAGGTGATATAGTATGTTTCGTGGCACAGTCTGGAGGAATCACTAACCCACCAAAAGGATTCAAGTGTTATATAGTGATAAATCTGCATGAAGCAACTACATGATTCATCCAAACTCTCCCATGCAGGCAACACAAGTCACCATTATTATGTATTCACCTTCATGCTCCTGTTTCCTGCATGACATACTTTGGAGGACTCAGGGTGCTCTAGTCTAATGGACCCAAAAAGTGTACAGCCAACAGCATAAATTCGCATCCATCTCATGTTTACCTAATATTGCTAGTATAATATAGTATAATATAGTATAATATAGTATAATATAGTATAATATAGTATAATATAGTATAATATAGTATAATATAGTATAATATAGTATAATATAGTATAATATAGTATAATATAGTATAATATAGTATAATATAGTATAATATAGTATAATATAGTATAATATAGTATAATATAGTATAATATAGTATAATATAGTATAATATAGTATAATATAGTATAATATAGTATAATATAGTATAATATAGTATAATATAGTATAATATAGTATAATATAGTTTAATATAGTATAATATAGTATAATATAGTATAATATAGTATAATATAGTTTAATATAGTATAATATAGTATAATATAGTTTAATATAGTATAATATAGTATAATATAGTATAATATAGTATAATATAGTTTAATATAGTTTAATATAGTTTAATATAGTATAATATAGTATAATATAGTATAATATAGTATAATATAGTATAATATAGTATAATATAGTATAATATAGTTTAATATAGTATAATATAGTATAATATAGTTTAATATAGTATAATATAGTATAATATAGTATAATATAGTATAATATAGTATAATATAGTTTAATATAGTATAATATAGTATAATATAGTATAATATAGTATAATATAGTATAATATAGTATAATATGACCATAGATAGTTGCATTGTGAACCAGTTTTTATTCCAGCAACCTTACGTAATTTACCATATGAGAACATTGCTATATCTGTCATCTCTGTATTAAAATTGTATCACTATTGCTAATTCAATACATAACACAGGTGGAAATAAAGCGAACTTATGCTGCCCACTGTATTACAAACGGGTATTATTATTATTATTATTTTTTGTAAGTTTTTTTTTTTTTTTTTTTTTTTTTTTTTTTTTTTTTTTTTTTGAGAGGACTATACTGACACGTAAGATTTTTTTTTTTTTTTTTTTTTTTTTTTTTTTTTGAGAGGACTATACTGACACGTGAGGTGAGATTATTTTGTTGGTGAATTGGAAGGTTTGTGTATTCCTCCAAACTATGCCAGGAAACAGACCCGGGCACCTTTCTGTTACTTTAATGGAGGATCTGTTTCGTGGCATAGTTTGGAGGATTCAGTAGCTCCATTTACATATAGTCGAGTTTATCCCAAAGAGAAGAATGTCTAAAGATGTATTATTATTATTATTATTATTATTATTATTATTATTATTATTGTTGTTTTTATTATTATTATTATTTTTATTTTTATTTTTATTATTATTATTTTTATTATTATTATTATATTCATTACTAATACTTGTTTTTATTAATAATATTATTATTATGTTTTATTTTTTGTATTATTAATATTATTATTATGTTTTATTTTTTTTATTATTAATATTATTATTATTACTGTTGTGGTTATTATTTTTATTATTATTGAAATTATTAATACCGTTGTTATTATTATTATTGTTATTAGTTATTAATTTATTGTTGTGTTGATATAAGAAGAAACGTCACTAATAGGAACCTAAACCCTTAGTAATAATAACCCTTTATATATCACTTTATCGGAAAGGAGTTTAATTAAGGGGGTGCGGGAGTAGGGGACAGGCTGGGGGGGGGGGTGCGGGAGTAGGGAACAGGCTTCTGGGGGGGGGTGCGGGAGTAGGGGACAGGCTTCGGGGGTGGGGGTGCGGGAATAGGAGACAGGCTTAGGGTGGTGGTGGTGTGGGAATAGGGGGACAGGCTTGGGGGGGGTAGAAAGCCTGTCCCCTATTACCGCAACCCCTTAACCCCCCCACCCCAAGCCTGTCCCCCTACTCCCGAACCCCACTAAACCCCCCACCCCAAGCCTGTCCCCCTATTCCCGCACCCCCTTAATAAAAAAAATAGAGTAATAGAGTAATTATTATAGCATTGAAAAATATATAACACGCACACACACACACACACACACACACCTATATATATGGAAGGAGCTTGTTTCGTGGCATGGTCAGGGGGAATCGGAAGCCTCCAATTTTCATACACAACATTAATTAACAGAAATAATAGTGTATAATTATAGCCAGCCTGTTGCTTGGAATAATTTGGGGGAATCAGTTGCTCCAAATTTACCACCAACACTTTAGTTCTGTTATTCCCAGGTAATTTATTTTATTATCATTTATTTATTTATTTGTTCATTTATTTATTTATTTTTATTTAATTGTCAGCGTATCAAAATTTTACTCATTGCATAATTTATAATATTTAATTTTGACTGCAATATTATATCTGCTTTCCTTGCCGGTATTATTATTATTATTATTATTATTATTATTATTATTATTATTATTATTATTATTATTATTTGTCAGCACTTCAAAAGTTTACTTATTACAGGAAAAGCAAGTGTAATTTTTTTTTAAATATTAATTGTTATTGCAATAGGATATCTGCTTTGTACACAGTAGCGGAAAATATATATCTTTGTAATTTTGTTAGGTAAATTTAATTCCGTAGAGAACAACATACACTTCATATTTCCAGTATATAGTTTCCAGTATATTTCCAGTATATAGTTGTATGTACAGTTGCCAAAAGAGGAATGGCGACAAATCTTGATGGAACTTTAACCATAGTAATATCCACAACAGTTATTATTTGTATGGACTATAAGCATGTATAACAGAAGGAAATATACATATACTTCTGTAATACATACTTATAATATAGCATGTATAACAGAAGGAAATATATATATACTTCTGTAATACGTACTTATAATATAGCATGTATAACAGAAGGAAATATACATATACTTCTGTAAAACATACTTATGAGCCCTACAAACAACTTTGGACATTAATATATTTAATGTTGTATCAATAGTCGTCGCAATTCCTCTTTTGGCAACTGTACATTTTAGTAAGGACCTTGTGATCGTGTATGAGACCCATTGGTGGCTTCTGATTCCTCCTGACCATGCCACAAAACAAGCAGCTCCTTCAACATGATGTAGGTGTAGGTTCGTGGCAATGTTTGTAGGACTCACTAACCTCCAATTTTTCACTCCTATAACGCGGCACCTAATATCAATCAATCAATCAATCAATCATTTTTTAATCATCAAAATATTAAAAGTTTAATTCTAATATATATTCTGAAGTTATATTTATGTAGAAGTAAAATAATATAGATCATGGGTTGTGTGGTATACTGAGGTTATATTTATTTAGAAGGAAATTTTATAATAGAAGGTATATTATGGGTAGTAATATACTGATGATATTATTATTTACTTCAAAGTGAAATATTAATAGAAGGTAGATGTAGTGTTAATTGTTTTAGAAGGGAAATGTTATAGAAGAGATTATTATGGGTTCTGGTATATATCCTACTGAGTGTGTGTGTGTGTGTGTGTGTGTGTGTGTGTGTGTGTGTGTGTGTGTGGTTGTATCTTAGTTATGCATTTGATTTTATTGGACTAACGCCAGCCGATATAAACTGTCTTGCAGCAGAGAGAGAGAGAGAGAGAGAGAGAGAGTTTAAAAGATCTGCGGCCTCCACACGTCACTTGTCAGGAGTAATGTTAGGTAGTTGATTGGCGGAGAAGTGTGTGTGTGTGTGTGTGATTCTTGTACAGTCGCCGGCACATGAAACTAACACACTTGATACGGGAGCCCCTCAGATAGCACATGTAATACCCCTTTGCAAACCAACCAACCAACCAACCACGTCTTGTCTTTTTCCCTTATTATTATTATTATGTTGGATGAGTGTCCTGCAGGTGTCCTTTGGGTCCATTAATAATACATGTGTCCGCAACTGTACCACCACACGTGACATTATTGTATAGTGTGTGTTGTATCATGAAGGTGTTAAGGGATATATCTATAGTACATGTGTGTTGGTAAATCTGGAGCAAATGATTCCTCCAAACTATTCCAGGCAGGCAACAGTATTCCAATATTTTTCTTCATCTGTATGGGTCTGTTTCCTGGCATACTTTAGAGGAATCAAGGCACACTATATATACAGTCTATTTAAAGTATACCATCCCCTTAACTAGAAGGTAGAGAGAGAGATGGAAGGTTAAACATGTGTTATTCCTGTACCACCGCTGTATTTGAGTCCCAGGCCAGGCCGAGGGGTTACAGAACACGAAGGAAGGTTACATGTGTGACTTCTGTACCGATACGAAGGAAAGAAGGAAGGCTGTATGTGTGACTTGTATATACCATCACTTTATTAAGAGTCCCATACCATGTCGAGTTACAGAACAAACGAAGGAAGGAAGGAAGGAAGGAAGGTTACATGTATGACTTCTGTACCATCCCTGTATTAAGAGTTCTGTACCATCCCTGTATTAAGAGTTCTGTACCATCCCTGTATTAAGAGTTCTGTACCATCCCTTTATTAAGATTCCCAAACCATGTCGAGTTACAGAACATAAACTGAAGGAAGGAATGAAGACACTCACCGCAACACGCCCCTCCTCCTCCATGTCTTCTTGGTGCTCCATCGGGTATGCCGGCAGCGGGTCTCGGTTCTTCACGCGAATTTTGCCGGATTTATCACGGGATCGATCCGCTGCAGTTAATATAATAAAAGGACAAGTAGTATGCGACGCCTCTGTTCCTTCGTTCGTTATTGTTTTGTTGTTGTTGTGTATGTATGTATGTTTATCTTCGCAACCACCCTTTAGCACTAACAACAACAACAACACCACCACCACCACGACCAACAACAAAAACACAAATAATAAGAACAACAAACAAACAAACAAATATTAAGGGGACGTCAGCCAATATTGAGAATAGTTTGTTATTGTGGGTTTAATAATTTTCTTGGTGACACTTGTTTGGCCTTGGGTGAGTCATGGCCCCCTGGACACCGCACCTCCTCAGACGACCCGCCGATAACAACTGAGCCACCGAACACAACATGGGTGAAGGAAGAGCCAGCCAGCCGACCGGGTCCCCTTGTGTGTGTGTGTGTGTGTATACCGACGGTGACGCGGGGATGCCAGAAGCCGCTATATAACCCATCAAGGGGGCACTGTAAACATTGCCCCTTTCTCTCCCCCGGCCGGTGGTGTTTTCCTCTTCTTTATCTTCCTCTTCCTGTGTCAGTATAAAACCCCAAAGGAGCAACAAGGCTCACAAGTCTGTCTGTTTTGTCCTCGCGCCTCGGGGCTGTAGTAGTAGTAGTAGTAGTAGTAATAGTAGTAGTAGGTTGGTGGCGGCAGGTGAGATGTCGGGGAATAATAATAATGTTACTGGGGTTGGTATAGATCGATGCTACGGGACGGGGGGACCGGAGGAGTGGGGATGAGATGCGAGGGGAAGGGTGGGTGGGGGTTCCTGACGGCCAATGAGTGTCCGTGGCGCGGGATGGGATGGAAGGGTTGAGGGCGGGGAGGGCGTGGCTATCACAATGGGGCGGAGTTTAATGTCCAGTGATCGGCCAATGATAGCAGTTTGATAGCGCCGCAGTGCCACCTCTTCCCCTCCCCCCCCCCTACCAACCTGGCACTCCATTAGCCTGTTTTATTTCCCTGATGATGGCACTGGCGGCAAAATGTTGAATGAAGTAGAGTAATTTTTACGGTCGTCTTTCAAAGGTTCAGCTGGTGATGGATGATGATGATGATGATGATGATGATGATGGAGGTATCTTTCTTTCTTACTTGTCTTCAATTCCTAAATCTTTTAAGGTGGTGTGGGAATAGGGGGACAGGCTTGGGGGTGGGGGTTAGGAGGTGCAGGAGTAGGGGGACAGGCTTGGGAGGGTTGGTGGGGTTAGGGGGGGTGCGGGAATAGGCTTTCTACCCACCCCAAGCCTGTCCCCTTATTCCCGCACCCCCCAGTTCCCCCCCAAGCCTACCCCCTACTCCAACACCCTCTTAAGTTTCACCGATTTGTTTTAGCATTTCATTAAGGAGTGATATTTTTTTTCTTGTGAATTGGAAAGGTCTCTGATTCCTCCAAACTATATTATTACAAAACAGATCCCATACCTATTTAGTAGTGTTAGACTGGTATTATTATTTATTTTTTTTACCTCAACCTCGGGACTGTAGACTGCCAGTTATTATTATTATTATTATTATTATTATTATTATTATTATTATTATTATTATTGTTGTTATTATTATTATTGTTATTGTTATTATTATTGTTATTGTTATTATTAGTATTATTTTTATTGTTGTTATTGTTATTATTGTTATTGTTGTTGTTATTATTATTATAGATCAGCCTCGAGACTGTAAGGTGCCTATAGCCCGTGACTCTTACAAGTCCCCGAGATTATTAATTGGGTCACGTGGCATTAGATGAGACAGTGGAGCTTTTTATGCATGGTGTTGGTAGCTACCCATCTGTCCCACTAGATGACGACACCTTTCCTTATCTTGGTAAATCCGGAGCAAATTATTCCTCCAAACTATTCCTGACAACATGCAGGATACCATTCATTATTAATTTTTTTATTTTCTGTTCATCTGGCCCTGTTTCCTGCATGGCATACTTTGGGGGAATGCACTAAAAAATGTATTATCTATCCTCTGTGATCGTGTATGAGAATTGGAGGCTTCTGGTTCTTCCTGACTATACCACGAAACAAGTACCTTCAATATAGGTGGTATTTCGTGGCAATATGTGAAGAATGAATTTACCTCCAATTTTCCGACTACATCACAGGGTCCCTTAAACATATGTACCTCTTCGATGAAAAACCACTTCGTCGCTAATTTTGCGTAATGGGACACGAGCGACGTAGAGAACATTTCGTCGAAGTAGTAGTGTAATAATACCAGCCTTAGAATCAACGTTCAGAGGCATGTATGTATGTATGTATATCTGGTGCCCTACAAACAAACACTGTATGTATGTTGCCCTACAAACAAACACTGTATGCATGTATGTTGCCTGGTGCCCTACAAACACTGTATGTATGTATGTATGTATGTATGTTACCCTACAAACAAACACTGTATGTATGTATGTTGCCTGGTGCCCTACAAACACTGTATGTATGTATGTTACCCTACAAACAAACACTGTATGTATGTATGTTGCCTGGTGCCCTATACAAACAAACACTGTCATACAAAATAGTCACCCTTATCACACTATGGGCCTTATGCATGAACATTGGTGGTGTCGACGATGGCATGCGTGGTACACAAGTATACCTATACGATGATTTCATAGATACAGTATGAGTGGAGCCATTGTCAACACTACGGATGGATGGTCTTGCATATGCCCCCCCTCCCCCCCCCCCCTACTTGTCAGTGTAGTGAAGGACGATAGTGTCGCCTCAAATTCCCTCAAACTCTATATTTATTTATTTATTTTGGACTTAGAATTGTTGGGTTCTCATCAAACGGGCGGAGTATTTTGTGTGTGTGTGTGTGTGTACGTACTAGAACAACAACACTGTCAAGGTTAAATATTGTATTTATTTAATTTTTGATTGATGGATATTAGGCGCCGCAACATCCGAGGTCCTATAGCGCCAGAAAAAGGTTATATTGTATTTATTTAGGGGAGTCTGTGATCGTGTAATGAGACTTGGTAGCATCTGATTCCTCTTGACTACTGTATGCCATGAAACAAGATCCTTCCATTATACTGTAGGTGGTATTTCGGGGCAATATGTGAAGGACTAATAATTTACCTCCACTTTCCAGACTACATCACAAGGTCCCTCACTTATAAACTCTGCATTCTACAGCTGTGTGTGTGTGTGTGTGTGTGTGTTCTGAAGTCGTGGCCAGCGTAGTGACATTATTATCCCGGACCAGTTATATCGGCAGCCGTAACGCTTGCTTGTCCTTCCTTATCTCGTCTCTTCCCACGAACTTTGAAGATGAGACTTGTGGGATATAATGCAGTAAGTAGAACGTGAAGGTGTTTGTGTTGAAAATATTTATGGTAGTAAAACTCACGTGTAGTATAATCCATCTGAGCTTAATTGGTATTAGGACCTATATTGTAAAAAATAACAAAGTGTATTGCGGATGTGTTTGAGGAAATAGAATACTTGATTTATTATTGTTTAAGGACCCTGTAATCGTGTTTTATAATTGGAGGTTTCCGATTCCTTCTGACTATGCCACGAAACATGATCCCTCCCTATAGGTGGTGTTTCGTGGCAATATTAATTTTTTGAAGGACTCGTTTACCGGTACCTCTAATTTTCTGACTACATCACAGGGTCCCTTAACAACATAACTATAACACGAACGACTTTGTGGGAAAAATAGACTAAAATAATGATGTTATGAAAGTACTATACAAACGATTTAGTAATAATATAAACTAATTACTTTCTATATAACTTTGGAAGCACGGCTGACTTTTCAAAGGAAGTACCCTATTTATACATCTGAAATTGTGAGTGTAACTTCGTGTTCACAAGACTTTACTTTGAAGTTTCGTGGAGAGGAAGAGACAATACTTTTTGTGTTGTTAGTGCACACTTCATGAAGGCTAACTTGACATAGTGGAGGAAATGGAGGACCACAGATTTCT
The DNA here is from genome assembly GCA_034508575.1 of Petrolisthes manimaculis. Taxonomy (NCBI): domain Eukaryota; kingdom Metazoa; phylum Arthropoda; class Malacostraca; order Decapoda; family Porcellanidae; genus Petrolisthes; species Petrolisthes manimaculis. Next base: position 15,496 of record JAWZYT010005611.1, read on the forward strand.
CCAAACAATGCTACACAACAGATCCTGTTTTGGAGGATAGTTTGGAGTCTGTAAGCCTTCATGTAACCCATTAATTTAGTCAATATCTAACTGGTATTGTGATTTATTTTTCATGTGTTTGTTGACAGGTGAAGTATCGATGTCAGCAGTCCTCTCTGGGAAGTACAGGTGTTGGCAGGCCAGAAGCCGCCAGATGATAACTTCGGTCGGTAAGTGGAATATTGTTTGTAAAAGTATTCCAAGTGTTATATAGAACAGAGAAAGTATTATGACTTTTCTAATATTTTGATTTAGAAAGTAGAAATTCATGTAGATTCTGTAGGCTACAGTTGTGGACAGAGTTCATTCGACTTGTATACCGTAATATATGACTGATTTTGAAGCTATATTTTTGTGGTATGTATTTGTATATACACATACACCATTTTTGTGATGGTGCAATCGGCCTCGCATTATATCTCTAACCAATTACCCAATCAAAGGCTCAAAATTGACCCTGAGCTGGACCCCTTGCATGTCAGGGGTTCTGTATTGGCGCTCGAGCCTCCCCACACCTTGAAAAAGGGGAAATGGTGATGATTAGGATATGCATACATCCCACCACACAAATACTAAGCTTCAAAATCTGTCTAATAATTTACAAGTTTAGAAATAAGTAGATGGTAAGGAACTCTTGTCTGCGACTGTTCATCATACTGATACACTATTTTATTAAATTTCACAGCTGATGAAAAAATATACTAACAATTCCTTATATGAGCTTTATTCAATATAATCAAGATACTAAACAGAATTACTGATGAATTAACTTATTTATCTGGGTTTATTTGCTGAGAAACATCTTTCTAAAGTCAGCATTACTCTTTTTATTCTGGTCTTGGTTCTCAGCAGGCGACTTCTGGTCTTGGTTTGTAGGGGTGTCAGTAGGGGATACTTCTGGTTTCTTTCGCTGCACAACTCTAGGCATAAGGCTGAACATCCCTCTCCCTCTCATTCCAGAACCCTGCTTTGGTCTGCTACTACCTAATACCACTGGTGATGGAGAAGGACCTGGAACTGTAGTTAATGACTTCTTGTTGGAGGGGTCACTGATCAGCACATTAATAATCTTTTCATTCAGTTCTTCTCCATCCATGGCTTGACGGACCTTCTCTGCAGTTTCAGCATCATCATACTCGATGTAGCAGGTACCTTTTGAGTGTCCATTTCTATACACAACTAGCCGGATATCCTTTATCTTCCCATGTGGCTCAAAAGCTTTCTTAACATCATCCTCTGTCATGTCAAATGACAAGCCTCTTACAAACAATTTATTTTTCTCTTCATTTAGGGCATATCTGAACTTGTGTGTGTGGTTATCTGGATCATACGGAGAGACGAACACAGGTCTTCCATTAATAATTGTGCGATCTAGTTCCAAGCCTTTCACAGCTCCCTCACGTGTCTTAAACACCAAGTATCCAAAGCCTTTGCTCCGACATCTAAAATCTTTCACAAGTCTAAAGTCGGCAATATCACCACACTGCTGGAATACAGGAATTATTTCATCCTTATCCACATGGAAGTCCAAGTTGCTGAGAAAGATTGTGCACATATCATCTTGAGGGTTTTTCTTTGTCAGGACTCCATGTGCTTCTTCAGCTGAAAAGATATAATTTTTTTTAAATATATATATATGAAGAATGAAGCAACGCAACACTCAGGTTGCAGAGTCAAATCAATTACTTGAACTAATGAACTACCTGTTGGTGGGCAGGTAACTAATATGTCGGTGACTTTTCATACTGAGGTCCCAAATGGTTCATGCATATTGTGCACTTCTAGGATTTAATGTACAGTCGGCAGCATAAGTTCGCTTCATTTCCACCTGCTATAGTGTATATTGTAACAATTTGAATGCAGAGGTGACAGATATAACTCGTGATAAATTACGCGGTAGAATAGAAATTGGTTCAGAATGCAACTAACATTAATTCGCGTCCATCCCCATATACTAAATAATACTAAAATATGACCAGATTTAAGTTGCATTCTGAACCAGTTTGTTCTAATGAATTTACTATGTGAAAAGTGTCTGTCATCTCTAAAGTGTTACTACAACACTATACTCCTTTTACGCTAATCTGGCCTAGTAGCCACGCCCCCTTAATAGACCTTCATAGCTGATTGATAACTGTAGTTTATTAGCTATTGTTCGCTATTTGTTGTTCCATCAGCTTCTAAATAGTTTATATTGACTATAAAACAAAGATAATTATATTGAATAGGCTATGTCCCAACGTGTATGTGATGATGATAGCTACGACTTCGGAAGATACATATTGTGGAATTTTATCAGCTTACCATCATTTATGTAGTACTGCATAACAATGGATGCTTAATTTTGTGTATATTTTAATGTTGGTAATTCCCATCAATATTAAAGAGAGGAACAGGATGTAAACATATCAATCAACCAATCAGCTATGAAGGTCTATTAAGGGGGTGTGGCTACTAGGCCAGATTAGCATAAAAGGAGTATAGCCTCATACTTTTGCAGCTGGAAATTAAGCAAACTTATGCTGCTGACTGTACATTAAAAAATATACTCTGTACATAAGTACATTCACAAAATACACACATCTACAACCTACCTTTGAATGATTTGGCTTCAGGTTCGTCTGCAGATGGATGTGCTTTTCTCTTGGTTGGATGCAATTTTTCTGCAGTACTGGCCTTGAAGCCAGGTGGAGGAGCAACATCACCCTTGAAGCCAGGTGGAGGAGCAACATCACCCTTGAAGCCAGGTGGAGGAGCAACATCACCCTTGTAGCCAGGTGGAGGTGCCACATCACCCTTGTAGCCAGGTGGAGGTGCCACATCACCCTTGTAGCCAGGTGGAGGTGGCATATCAGTACTATCTTTTGATGTAGGTCTTGGGTGTACCTTTCCACCTTGCTGTGGTTCTGTAAAACACGTACAATCAACTTCAGTGATCACTATTCTTCTGTTGGAAGCTGCATAAGAGTTGTCACAGACGAAAGTTACTTTTCACCTACTCATTTCTATACTTTTATTTGACACTGAGTATGTTTGTGATGACATGTATGTGTATACACAAACATGTAACCACTAAAATACTCAAAACTTCAAAATCTGTCGTGATAGTATACGAGTTTAGAAATGAGTAGGTGGAAAGGAACTTCTATCTACAACTGTAAAATATACAGCAAGTGAAAAGATTGGATGATATTTGTGTTGCAAAAACAGTACACAAGATTGAATTTAAAGGGGGAAAACCTTTAAGAAAATTGTAAGACATGGTAAGTGAAGCATGTGGATATTTCTAGCAATAAAGAATTTTAATATATCTGTATTGTAAAAATAAAGTTGATAAAAGCAGCATGTACCTGATATACCATTGCTTCCCTTTAACTTATCAGATTCTCTGTATGCTGGCTTTGTGACTGGAAGAGGACTCTTAAACACCTCTTGGGTCTGCAAAGAAAAATGAATAACAATATAAACATGTACAGTTAAGAGCAGATGACTCGAGGCCACCGCAACATGCTGGTAACAATGGGAACTGAACCAAATTCAGTTTTTTGTTCAGTGAAAAGAAACCCAATTGCAATTGTGGATAATTACAACCACAGTACAACAACCCATCTTCCATGTGTTCATTTATGTGAGACAAGGCATCATTCCCGAAACCCATGTGTCAAACAGGAATGAACGCATCATTAATTTGGATATCAGTATTGTAGTACAGTGGTTGTAATACTCATATAATATCCATAAATGGAATGACACGTTACTCATTATCAGGATATTAAGTTTACTTGCATGATATTGTTTCTATTACAGTTAAATCTGCATATTGACAAATTATCATTGGGTTTGTTTCCCTCCAGCTGACAACTGAATTTCGGTCCAGTTGTTACCAGAAACACCACCAGCTTGTTGATGGATGAGGAGGCATTGAGTTATCTGCTTGCAACTGTACAACTTTTCATATAAGATCTTTAATTTCAACATACAGTAATAAGTTACTAGCTATTTACAAGCTGATATACTGTATAGGTGTTATTACCTTTGGTGAATTCAGGTAAATAAAAATGTAACAAAAAATAGGATCAATGAATTGGAAGTGATGTACTGCATTGGTTTTAACTGGAAATTACAACTTTTCACTTTAACATCTCTAGTAATGTCCAATCAAGTGAAACCCTTGACAAACATCAAATATCTGAGTGTAGACAATGCTGCAGCAATTAATTTCAATATTATGAAGGAAATACAAGTACACAATCTGATATAAAACCTGCTGAAAAAGTAGTTATGCATTTAGACTGTTTAAAAGCAAAATGCCAGCAACACAAATGAATACATAGTATACTAAGTGGTTAACTAACAGGTTCATTTGGACCTTGTCAATATTTATTCTCTGCTGGAGAATATGAAATTGCTGTGCATCACGGTATGCAAGATGGATAATACAATAGGTACCGTATGAGTTATATTTGCCGTTAATCATGAAGTCACCTAGATGTAAATATTCACTTTTAGGTCCCACTGTTGTTTAACAAGGTCTCACAACTCGAGAAAAGAAGTTTAGGATGGGTGTGGGAAATTTTCCATTCATGATTTGGAAAAATTTTGAAGGAAGCAGAAGTGAAATACTAAATGTACACTAGAAGCATATAACATTAATTCAAGATGGGGATCACAATACACCTGAAGGTGACTGTACACTGTGGCTAGTGGAACTGATGAGACATTATTAAAACAAGAAGGAAGAGCAAGTGCCAAAAGTTACTAACCTGTGTGTTACTGCTCTCTGCTCTGACTTTTTTCTTTTCTTTCTTACTTTGTCTTTCCCTGGCCCACCTTCCAGACCTGGACTCTTTTCCCTCTTCTTCAGCTTCTTTGATTGTATCTTCGGCTCTCTTTTTATTAACAATTACCATTCTGTAATTTAAGGGCAATGAGAGATTGGGAAAGAGAATGACAAAGAGAGCAACTGAAGTGCACGGAAAATTTGGTATAGTACCTTGGAGATGCTTCATGAAGGGAGGGACTGTGTAAGGCAGCAATAACAGCTGCAGCAACCCTTAATCCTTGCACTACAGGGAATGACTACTGTGCTTGTCTTTGGCTAACACCACACTGACAATTATGAGTACCTGTACGTGTTTCCCCATGGTAACTCCAAAAATACTGAGTATCACAGGAAGCCCTCCATGGATCACAGTTAACAAATTTCAATTAACTCTTTCCTAATGGTCAGCCTTTTACTCTACAATTTGGGTGAAGCCAGACAGTTTCAAATATTACAAGAAAACCCGTCATTCAAGTGTTTATGGATTTACAGTAATATAAAATTAAGATTACTAAACTTTGCATGATGTACCTGTCTTTGTATCTGTCACTGAACTCTTCCATAGTTTCCAGGGTTCCAGTTTCTTCCTCAAAGCGCTGGTAGGCTGACCCTATCATTTCCACCCAGTCCCACACTCGTTCCAGAGCTCGGCGAAACAACTTACGGCAGTGCTTCTCTGTCCCGTAACTCCTGTCGTGTACATAAAAAAAATCCATTACTACACACTTAAACATCTGGACTTAATATCAATGGGACTAAATGTGAGATAATTCTAGGGGGTGAGATGATGGAGGAAGTACTTGGGAACAGTTCTGGGTAAACATGGAAGGAGAAATTAGGGAGAAAGCAATGAGGGGTTGACAGGTCATATGATCACTGGGGAGGATTATGAAGGGTAGAAGTGTGAGTATGGAAGTGAAAAAGGGACTAAGAAATAGTATAATCCTGCCAACACTGACATATGCATCAGAGACATGGATATGAAGTAGGGCTCTTCAGTCTAGAATAGGTGCAATGGAAGTAAGTTACTTGAGAGGAGCATGTGGACATACTAGATAGGATGGAAAAGGTAATGAGAGATGTGGTACGAGTGAGAAGGCAACTGATATGAGTGTGGGGTGGTTGAGAGGGTGAAGCGTAATATATTGAGATGGTTTGAACATGTGGAGAGAATACAAGGTAAGGAGTTTGTAAATAAGTGTATGGAAGAGAAATTGTGGGACCTGGTGTGAGAGGCAGACCTCAGGTTAGATGAGAGAACAAAGTGGAAAAGTATGTAAGGGGGAGAAATGTGATGGGCATTGTAGGGTTTAACAATGTAAGGAGGGAGTGTTGGAATAGGGAAAACTAGAGACACTTCTGCCGTGGCCATTGGTGGGAGTTCCTGGAGGGAACGAGGCATCAGAGCTATAGATAGATAGATAGAACACTTTTAGATACACTACCTTTCCAGATTAATAAACTCAAGCCACATGTTTGCATTTTTGAAGTTGTTGTTCCGTTTCATTATTGTGTCATTCCAGATTGCTCTTGCTTGCTCCGGACTCTTCTCATATTCTGCTTCTATTTGAGCCCAGAAGCGAGGAATTCGGGTCTCAAGGTCTCCTTCCTCACCAAAGTCTATAAAAAATTTAAATATATATACAAGTACTGCATACAACAAAATTTCTTTCACTCCAAATGCAACATTAGACTTTATCAATATTATCCTGCCACATTTTTTAAGTCGGCGTAATTGAAACCATAGACAAAAAGATGATGAAATGATGTTGATTGAAGTCTAATTATGGTGTCATTCCATAAGGCTGATAGAACTCGCACACACTGATCTGCACTCTACTTTGTAGAATTTTTTATTCCCATTACAGTAAACGTCTGTTAATCCGACCGTGGATACTCTGAAAATTCCAATAGTCCGAATTTTTTTAAGTGGTAATAAAAATATCAATTTTGGTGCTCTCGTGGCCTAAGTGGGGATTTTCCAGGTGTATCGTCACATATTATGCCTACGTGATTCGCGTACAGCTGGGCCACCCACACTCTCCCACCTATTAGGCGTACCTATGCGCAAATTAATATTAAGTGGAAGTGATTTTTCAAAGAAAATTACCAAAATTAATCAATACAAACTAAGGAATGTTTGTGCACGAATGAAAATTCTATGAATTTTAGTGATAACTGAAATTTTCACCCCGCTGTCACTCACGCTCGCTTGATACACTCGTGATTAGCTTAACCCCTTTATACAGTAGTGAACAACTTCTCAATATGGACATTTTTCATACTTTTAACATACATCCCGGTACAGACATTTGATATAGAGAAAAGTGCAAGTGATTGTATGAGAAAATTACAAAGAATAATTAATATAAACTAAGCAAATGTGAGAGTAGAAACTCATGAATTATTGGTGAACTTGTCAACTCGTCACGCACTAAACTCACGCTATTCATTTTCCATACTTTGGGCTCAAGTTTAAAATTATTTTTAGTCACTAGTGTGTACACTGTATGGGAACCAAAGATACGAGTGAAAGCACACGTAGTTTTGAGAGTGGGTGTACAGGCAGACAGTCGTATAGTACGCATCAAATTTAAGCCCTCGGATATCTCGGATTTTCTGATAACTCGTCAAGTGTCTCCCCTCAATTGATCCGAAAAAACTAATAGTCCGAATGACCTTTAGTCTCCTGCAATTCGGATTACAGGACATTTACTGTATATTGTACTATTGCATTCATTCTCAAGAAATTCAACACTCTATACAAGGCAAGTGATTACTACATCACTATATTAAAAATAGGGTGCAGCAACTTTTTAAGGCAATTTTTTTGGGGGGAAAACATTTGTCGGGTGTGATGGAAAATATGGTAATAAATATAAGTGCACATAGTTACAGTACAGCTCACATTTGTCAATAAACTCCATGGCCTGTTGAGTTGCTTCTCTGAATTCATCTAGTTGTTTGTCATGTGGCTGATCCCACTTGATCTGACGCCGCAGAAACACCAGGTATGCCATCCACATGCGTGTTGCTTCACTCCCAGACTGAAGACCACAACCAATGCCCTTCTCAAGAGCATCTGAGGGTAGAGGATATGGTACACCTATTGTAGATAGTAATGTCTTTATTTCATTTTCATGGTAAAGATCAAGCATATTATCCATAACCTTTTACTAGTACTGGTTAGCTACACTACAGCAGTTGAAAGTTTGAGGAGTAGATACATATTTTTGTCTCCAGCTGTCCCTTACCTCTTAATGATATTCAGAACTGATCCAAACTAATAAAAATGTAATAACACTAGTGCACTACTCTTGATAAAAAGAATAATTCACCTTTCACTTTGGCAGCAGTAGAAGCCTCCTCTCCTTCCACAGCAAACATCTGTATGGCTGTAATGTAGAACTCACACAGCGCACCTGACCATGGACAATTCCTCTGACTACGCTCGCAGACTGGCAAGACGACATAGTCCAATCCATAAAATTGACGAATTACAAATCTAACATATTCTTCCCATATGCCTGGAAGGAAAGTTTTTTCTTTTTGTTCAAAAAGTTAACAAGTATTTATTGCTTACAGTTTTGAAGTGAAAAAGTTAATGCATGTACACTCAAATTTACATTACCATAATCAATATGAACAACTTAATACCCTTGATTTTTCTGACATTAGAAAGATCAGCTTGAATTGCATGAATATTAAAGACTATATATTACAAGCATGAAGAATCAATTTAAACATTTTTAACTACATACTGTACATTCCCCCCAAAAAAATTTATGTACAACCAACTGACATTAAGATATTCACCACTGATGAGCAATATTTAAATGTGTTTGTCAGTGTACTTCATTAATCATAGCCCTTTCATCTCTATCATAGTACTGTATATCCAGTATTATGATATCTAAGGAACTACATAGCTGATATTGTATAAATATAATTGATTCCCATAAGCCAACTAGTAATGCAATTCAATATCATGAGCCTTTGGATGATGGGCATTTTACAGTGACATTGAAGATCATTTGAACAATACAAGCATGTTCTCAAAGAAATATACTGTTTCTAATGAGTTAAATGAAATACTGTAGTTGATATCCTTTGGTCATCAGTAAAAATTACCTATCAACAAAATGAGTTATCTGATGGTAGCCAGGGAAAAATGCAAAATTGGACAGCAATTATATTGATGTCTATATAGATATGAGATTGAAATACAGTACATATAAGAGAAAAGTGGGAGTATATGTCAGGTTGGCAGATTTAAAGCAAATGGACTTTAAAAGAATTTCAGTATCAAATATTAATAATTACAACAATTTCATCTTACCAGGATCAAGACAAAAGTCAGCAACTGCTCTCTCATAGAGGTTCTGTACAGCTGCAGGGTTGTTGGTTTCTTTGATGTGAGCGATGTACTTACGATATACAGCCAATTTCTCAGCATCACCTTGATCTTCAATCTAACAACAAGAATAGGTAATTAAAACAATGGAGACAAAAGTATAAGTTATTGTATATGTGTGTGTGTGATTTTTTTACATAATTTTGCACTTTCTTCTAAAATTAACATGGATGACACCAGCTCATACTTGTAACTAATTACCAATACTGTACTGTACTAAGGTAAGAACATTCAGCAATGGAAGGTACAGCCATGGCTAATAGTGCTTGACCAGGGTCCAAGGAGTGTTGGTGAGCAACTGAACAGAGTTCAAACAAGTGAATTTTCCAAACCATTTTCAACATTAAGAGAGGTTTAAAAGACTCACTTTTTTTAACTCTGTTCAGTTACTCTCCAACACTCCTTAGATCCTGGTCAAGCACTATCAGCCATGCTGTACTACCAACTCTGTGTCAAGACTCTCAGACTTGCTTGAATTCCATATTCTCTCACAAACTTTGCTTGTTGGTAATATTTTTGTTTCCAATATTTAGGTTATCGGGCTAACTCCAGCTATGCAACATACATGTACCTTTATCATCTACTCAACTCAAGACTACCTGTCACATCACAACATATTACACAACCCACTCTGAGGGGTGAGTGAATCATCTCCATGGGGAGGGGAAGTTGGAGGCCTCATTGTGATTGAATGGCAGTCCCCGTAGTATAAAACCCCACTCAATGAGGTTACTACTAAGGGATAGGTTTGGCATTACAGTAATTTAATTATAACTTCTAACAGAAGGTATGAATCAATCACAATGATGACTCCATAATACTTACCAATTCATCTTCATAAGGTGCTATTTCTTTGAGTGCATTCTGAGATTTCTTGAGATCATCCTGCATATATTTCTCTACTCCTCCTTCAAAATACTCAGAAGCTTCTTCTAAGACAGAGTCTGAATTGCAGCTGCGAAGGGGAACTCGTACTTGTCTCTTAAAAAGCTTTTGGATTTTCTGAAGCTGCTTTTCTTGATTTTTGAGATCTTGATCTGATGGTACAACACCAGGCTTCTGCAGACTAGCATATATCTGTGAAAAAATACAATAAGCAAGTACTGTAATTACAGCCTTTCCTGCATACTACATTATAGCCTGTAAATCTAAAGATAAATAAATATGGGATTCTTAAATAATTTTCACTTTCTCAAACATTCACATTATGCAGTGGTAGTATTCTTATCTCCCATCACATTGGCCTGGGTTCATAAGTTGTCACTGTGTGTAAACCTGATTAAGTTGAAAAAAAGGAAGTAAATGTGTACATACAGTGGTACCTTGGTTCTAGAACTGAAAATCTGTTTCAGAAGGCTATTCAAAAACAGATTTCTTCGAAAACCGAATAAAATTTTTCAATAAGAACTGTAAACTGGATTAATCCGTTATAGACCTACAAAATTTACTCATTATGAAGCATTAAGTAAAAAATTGCTTATTTATACCTGTTTAATAATACCATAGAGCATATATTTTCTGGGAGCCAATCAACCTGTATTAGCGCTTAACCAGACAATTTAAAGAAAAATTCTAAATCAATCAACATAGGAAAATCCAGGACCTAACCAGATTTTCAACCATCATGCCCAATTAATTTAATTCCTGCTCTGCTCCACCTCCGCTCCACATGGAGGAGACATCAGTAACTTTTTAAATAAGAATAAACATGCAAAAGCGGCAGACATTTCATTTGTATCTTCCCATTCATTTGTTGGATTCCCAGATAGTGAATCATCAACATCTAAACCTGCAAGTACTCCAGTAAAATCGGCTTCTCCACCAGTCTGTTTGAATCGGGTGAACATAAATAAATACTTAAATGGCTAATGTGCATCTCAGGCAGTGCTATAGTCACTCACAAGTCAATATGAGACTACCTTCAACCCTCAATTTCACAGATTCTTTCTCTAGTGACTAAAAATAATTTTAAACATCAAAAGTATAGAAGATGTATGTTTAGTAAGGTTGTTAATTCTAAAAGGGTAGCCCTAAAAGCACGAATGTAGCAAGTGATGGTTGACAAGTTTGGTTATCACCAATAATCCTCAAGTTTCTACTCATACAAATACATTTCCTTAGTTTATATTCATTATTCTTTGTCACTTTCTCTTACAATCACTTGGACTTTTCACCATATCAAAAGACTGTACTGTACTGGATTGTGCTAAAAGTATTAAAAATTCCAGTTTTGAAAAAAAAATCATGATAAAGGGGTTAGGCTTATCGAGAGTGTAACAAGGTGGTTAATTCAGTTATCACTAAAACTAATAGAAATTCTATTCATGCACACACATTTCTTAGTGTGTATTCATTATTTTATGTAAATCATTGAAATGGTTTATGCTGTGGTTTGCTATAGCTTTGTCAGCTTAGTTCGGGAAAAGAGTTTATGTTTGAAAACTTGAGAAATTATTTTCTCAAAACATATGTTTAACAACCGAATTATTTGAGAAGGGAGGCATTCGAGAACCAAGGTATCACTGTTGTTACGCCCAACGTACTTGTTATTTCAATTCTCTATTGGCCATGCCTGAATATTGGGCCCAACACTAGATTTAAAATTAAAGAGTGAACGCTTAATAATTCTGACTGCAAGATCAGTATAATTTAAGGCATGGAGAAAGATAAATTCGTTTTACACAACTATATTACAAAGATATTAAAGACACAGAAATAAACACATAAGAAACAACATTACACAATTTTAAATACACGAAATATAAGTAAACCATATATACACAAGGAGAGGGCAGAGGTGAGATTTCTAAAGTTATATATATACTCAACACAATGAAGTGAGTGATGGGCAGAGCTGAGAGACACTGAGTTAATCCTGGTGGAAGACTGGAACACACTGTATGTTCACCATAGGAAAGCTCTCTGTGGAGTCCTCCCTCGAACCACCTGCCCCCGCTATTTATACATTTTATTTTCCCGCCAAAACCCAAATCCTCCTCTCCTATTGGTAGAGGGAAAAATACAGGATTGGTGGGAACCTAAACAAAGGCCTAATCTCCTTAACCACCGTCTTGGTAGTTCCCTGTAGATGAACCCACAAGTTTCGTATTGAGGGTCGTAACATACCCCCTTCACCAAAACCTCTGTAGGGGTCCGGAAGAGGTAGATTATAAGTGACCCCACAAGTAGAAACGTTGGGTTGTTGCAAGGAATAACATTTATACTGGTAGGGTTTCAACTTGGTTGAGAAGTAGGCTATGGGGTGGAGAATATCGCTGGATTCTTGTAGTAGTACCCCACCTACTCCAACTCCACTTGCGTCGATTTGTAGATGGAAGGGTTCTCTGTAGTTTGGAGTATGTAAGACGGATTGTGAGGAGAGGAATAGTTTGAGGATCTGGAAGGCGGCATCACAGTTGTCTGCCCAGCAGAAAGGCACCTTCTTGCTCGCAAGACTAGTTAAAGGTGCTGCGACGTCTGCGAAGTTACTACAGAACCTCCTGTAGTATCCCGACATCCCCAGGAACCTCACGACTTCCTTTCTTGTTGTAGGTGTAGGGAAGGACAGGACAGCTGCAACATTAGCATCCTTGGGTCGTATTCGTCCTCCTCCAACTGTGTGTCCCAAGTACTCAACAGTTCCTTTCCCAAAGGTACACTTGCGGAGGTTGATTGTAAGTCCAGCTTTCTGAAGTCGACCCATGAGAAGGTGTAGGCGAGCCATGTGTTCATCCCACGTATCTCCTGTTACAACCACGTCATCCAAATAGGCTCCAACACCATCAAGACCTGATATCACCCAGTCCATCACTCTTTGAAAGGAAGCAGGAGCGTTACACATACCGAATGGTAAAACCTTGTATTGAAAGAGCCCAGAAGGGGTGATAAAAGCAGAAATCTCTTTGGCTTTATTAGACAGGGGAATTTGATAATACCCTTTCAGAAGGTCAATAGTCGTGTTATATTTTTTAAGAAGGACACAGTTGGAGAGAGGCTCCTGAACTGAAGACCAACTGGCTATTTCTCCATCTACTCCATAAGTGTCCCCCTCAGTAGTCACCACAGGATTAGTCTCTGCTACACACAGGGTTACTGCACCACAATGGTCATCTGTTGTATTATTCAATTCCTTAAAAGTAACAGGATCTCCATAAACCTCCTCTGGTTGTCTGGAATGATAGGGTTCGATTAGATTTACATGAACAATTTTACTTTTCTTACGCCTATCAGGTGTAGCTATTATGTAATTTACTGGATTGAGCCGTTTTTTAACAGTATAAGGTTCAGAATATTTCCTTGACAAGTCACGTATAAGTACTCCATTGTCATAAAAAGCAGGCAAAGTGTCTAACTCCGTTTTCCCTACAGCATCATGTCTCTCGGAGGTCAAAGAAAGATCAGTATCTTGGGCCTTTATGAATTCTTCCTTAGAGAGCAAGTCAGGGATTAGGGGAGTGGAAGGCAGCTGTGACTGAATCTGAATCTGAGGAGTTAATAAATGAGCTTGTGAACGGGTTATTGCACAGGAGGGAAACAGATCTGAAGGATCAGGACGACATACAAGTTGTGGTTGTTGAGGAATTAGGACATTAGGTACTACTAGTTTTCCCCCAATATCATTACCGAGTAGTAACTGAATTCCTTTTACTGGCATGGATTCATTCCTGACAGCCACCTGAACACAAGAGTTGACAAGAGGGCAATCTAAATAAACTTTGGCTAAAGGATATTGAGTGTTAGAAGTGAGATCAGAGATTAGCACTTTGTCTCTGGTAAAGTTATTTTCTATACAAGGAACTGCATTACTCAACAATATGGATTTAGCGGCCCCTGTGTCCCTCAAGATATTAACTGGGTATGACTGACCATTCTTTGTAAGGGAGACATGACCGAGAAAAGTGTAATCTTTAAACAATCTTTCCGATTGAGAACCATTACCATTATTAGTAGCTACTGGATTAGATGGAGTGGTTGACGAGCCTGACATGAAAGAACTGGAATTATTCCTACTGTTTACACATTTTGGGTGTTTACAGAAAGCAATAGTGTGACCTGGTTTCTTACAATAAGCACATGTTATGGTATTATTATTATATGAATCATTGTTCTTCGGCTTATCTGGAAATGAATGATTATTATAAGGGACATGACCAGAGGAAGCTTTTACATTAACAGAGTGCTCTCCTTCCAGCCTTCCCCAAGTTTCCAGTCTCAAAGCTTGTGCATCAGCCAGCTCTGCCACCCTAAACAATTCTCTCTCATCCCTCTCCTCTATGTACTTAACAATGGAAAAGGGTAATTTGTTCTTAAACTCCTCTAAAACCATGAGATTCACTAGATTCGAATAGGTAGTCACTTCAAGAGCATTTAGCCACTTTTTAAAAAGTTTAAGTTTTTCATTAGCAAATTCTATGAACGACTGTTGCTTTGGTTTAGAAAGTTTTCGAAACTTATTTCGGTATGTCTCAGGAGTTACAGCATGAGCATGAAGAAGTTGTCGCTTAACAAAATCATAGTCTTCGGGCTGGTCTAAATTTATGTACACACGAAATGATTTACCAGTGAGCTTAGGTGCAATTAAGATCATCCATTGTTCCTTCGGCCACTCGCTCTTAGTAGCAAGGCGTTCAAAAAGATTAAAAGATCCCTCTATATCACCCTCATCAAAAGTGGGTATCATAGAACATGCATGAGATATGTTAAAAGAAATTTCCTTCTCTCTAATCCTGATTTCTTCTCTTACCTTATCTTTAGATATGGCTAACTTATCTCTTTCAAGTTCCATGTTTAACATCATTCTCCGCTCCTCTAGGGCCATTTTCTGGTTCCTTTCTTGCTGCTCCATGGCAATTTTCTGCTGCTCTAATTTAAATTGCATCTCTATTCTATATTTTTCAATTTCTGCTGAATTAGTCAAAGAACCTCCAAGTGACTGAGGCATTATATCTATGTTAGCAGTTGCCTGAATAGGTGATCCTAGACAAAAGTTAGAAGGGTCAGGTTCCTCATCAGGTATGGGAGGGAGATTCATAAGTCCAGCATTAACTAGGTATTGTACAGCAATATCCTTAATATTAGGTTTTGTAATCTTAGATGGATGGTAAGGTAAAGGTATCTGATAGTGGGTTATTACCTTAACCCAGTCCTCTTTCCTTAACAAGTCAATATACTCATGATTAGGTTTATTAATAAATTGGTCAATATCAATACCTTCACCTTCCATAATAAATAAATTCCTTATATACTAGATATGAAATGTAGAAGAAGAGAGTGGAATTGGTTTGAATGCAGCGGCCTAATCGCAGACACAGCCCTAAGCCTATGTGTAACGACCACCAAATGCTCTCTTAGTGAGGTGTTTATCAATTAGTCTAGTAGGGGGATACACCTAGGAACAGTGTATATGAAAAGGTTTGGTTAGGACAACTTCCAAACGATGAGTGTTCTACGTGAGGTACTCCAGATTTTCCACAGAAAATTGATATGAATGATAAAACACCCGTATTCCCCAATTCTAAGATAGAATCAATGACTAAACTAATATATATAACACTTATAGTCCTAAAGATGAAAACCAAAACAATTCGTTTGGAGTTCGAATATAAAGTGCCCTTTTGTGTAGCCGCACACACAAGCAAGGAAAGACACTTTGAGAGTGCTTTTCTACCAACCAAGATAATAACACAGTATCACAGAACTCCACCACATAAAATATATACAAGTATCATGAAATTAAATAGTTACTCAGCAATAAAAGATTAAGGGTTACTTAATGATCCGAAGATCCTGGCGAGGTCGCCATTAATGTTACGCCCAACGTACTTGTTATTTCAATTCTCTATTGGCCATGCCTGAATATTGGGCCCAACACTAGATTTAAAATTAAAGAGTGAACGCTTAATAATTCTGACTGCAAGATCAGTATAATTTAAGGCATGGAGAAAGATAAATTCGTTTTACACAACTATATTACAAAGATATTAAAGACACAGAAATAAACACATAAGAAACAACATTACACAATTTTAAATACACGAAATATAAGTAAACCATATATACACAAGGAGAGGGCAGAGGTGAGATTTCTAAAGTTATATATATACTCAACACAATGAAGTGAGTGATGGGCAGAGCTGAGAGACACTGAGTTAATCCTGGTGGAAGACTGGAACACACTGTATGTTCACCATAGGAAAGCTCTCTGTGGAGTCCTCCCTCGAACCACCTGCCCCCGCTATTTATACATTTTATTTTCCCGCCAAAACCCAAATCCTCCTCTCCTATTGGTAGAGGGAAAAATACAGGATTGGTGGGAACCTAAACAAAGGCCTAATCTCCTTAACCACCGTCTTGGTAGTTCCCTGTAGATGAACCCACAAGTTTCGTATTGAGGGTCGTAACACTGTACTAAACCTAACATTAGTTTAAGGATACAACAATTTTTACAGTGGTTAACATTTAAGTTTTACAGTTAAGGAAACCTAAGTTATCATTCATATCAACAGAAGTTTATTTGCAATCATATACAAACAGTACATTAGGCTATAGCCACTATACAGTAGAGGTTGAGTGACTTATGGGTGTGTTGGGATGCAATAATCTACATCCCAGTTATGAATTATGAATCACTAAATTCACTATACAGTACTTGAGTATTACCATGGTTAAGAAAAAAAATACATGTACTATTAAACCCACCTGTTTTTCCACCATCAGGACAACTTCCCACACCATGGTGCCCTCAGCCACATGTGTCCCTACAGCAGTGAGGGCACGCTCACCAACCATCCTTGTGGCTTCCATGTCCCCACAACCCAGCATAAACATTATGTACTCCACCCATAACTGCACATCTGCAAG
The DNA here is from genome assembly GCA_034508575.1 of Petrolisthes manimaculis. Lineage (NCBI taxonomy): Eukaryota > Metazoa > Arthropoda > Malacostraca > Decapoda > Porcellanidae > Petrolisthes > Petrolisthes manimaculis. The sequence continues at coordinate 32,631 of JAWZYT010005611.1, forward strand.
AGGAAACAATTTTATCATTTAACTGCAAACAAATCTCACTTTTTGGAATACCTGAGGGAAAGCATATGATGTCAAAACTAAAACAAGTCATATTCTTCATCACCTATTGCATGCACTGAATAACTAGAACCTACACACTATGATTAAACGGTACTGTCTAAGCACAAATGCACATCCATTGTATAAAAGAGATAAAAGATGGGGTAATGATATGGTATATAATAAAATCAACATGGATCAACATCATTTAAAGTGTTTTATAAAAATATATAAGCTTCAGGGATGACCTGAACATTATTTTTATTTTATTGGATTTGCATAAATACTGTATACGGCTGAATATATTTCTAGTTATATTTAGTAATTATTTACATAATAGAATAGCAGTACAGTACAGTATTTACATCTACGAATACTAAAATGGAATACGTCAATACTGTATAATATTATATAATATTATAAGGTTGAATGCTTGAATATACCATGCTCATTAAAACTGAAAGATACATTCTACATTAACAATGTGCATTACATGTATGATTCAGGAGATACAATACAGTATATCTTGGAATTTGTTACTTACTCATATAGTCTTTAACTGCTCGGTCAAACAGATCTCTGATGAACTGCTTCTCTTCCTCGGATGAACACACTTTTTGCTCATCTCTAATCCATTCCAGCCACAGTTCTGAAAATTTAAATCTTGTTGGAAAATGTTGACCTGTAGGATTGCACTATTACCACCAGCCATTCATCATCATATTCGGTTTAACGTCCGTCTTACATGCTGGCATGCGTTGGACGGTTTTTAGAAATAGCATTCCAAGCTAACCTATCTCTGGCCAGCTCTTTACTAACTCCTCTTTCTCTCAAATCCATCCGTATCACTTCCCCCCATGTTTTCTTTGGCCTTCCTCTACCTACTGAACCTGCTACATCAATTGCTCTACACCTACTAACCCAAGCTTTCTCGTCCATTCTCTCAATGTGACCAAACCACCGTAGTCTCCTATTCTGAACACATCTCCCAATACTGTCCAGATTTAATCTTCCCCTGAGTTCTTCTTACTGTATAATATAATCTTAAGAGAAAAGTTATGTCATGGCACGAACGAAATTGGTAAAGTACCATATGATAATTTTTTTTTAAGTTATTCTAAAGTATAATATAAGAATTATTTGAGGATACTTAATCTGGAATAGCATATTCCAAGTTTTGTGGCCAAGATGTATTCAGTATGGTAATCTATTGTGAAGACCAGGTACGACATTATACACAAGATAATCTTCAGAGTCAATGTACGGGGGTGGTTCTGAAATTTTTTAGAGCGATTGTACAGTCGGCGGCAAAACTCCTGTCATCACATCTGCCAATTCATGAAGTACAGTATGGAAATACAAGCTTCACAGGCTTGAGAAAAAAAAAAAAAAAAAAGAGTAGATTCTTAATTTGCCCCCTGGATATTGTAATGCTGTATGGTGTATTTGTTTGCTGATTATCCATTAGGACGATTAGGTTATCCTTCAAGAAGCACTGAGTAAGGCGACAACTTTTGCCGATGACTGTACATAGAGCTTTGATTTACCTGCAGTCAGAGGGTACACCTCACTCATTTTCTCCCTGGCTTTCCTTGCTTCTTCTAACTCCCCTAATTCTTGCAGTGCTTTTATCAGGTTTACGTGTCCATCGTAGTACAATGCATTTTCCGCGACCTGTGGAGGGGAAAAGAATAAAATTAATATACCTAGCGTAAGTCACACAAAATGAAAAAAAACACACACACACACGACTGCCAATTGCATCATATTTAGACGACCTGATAAATGAATCTGTGTGGATTTTTCCATTCATCTAAATTTCATGCATATTTATATTATTGATTAACATAAGGTATCAGCTAACATTGTATACAGGGAAAGAATCCACCATAATAGTAAACTCTGGATACTGGAAAAGAATTAGCCATACAACAGTATTAAATAAATATTGTAGCCCATACCGAAAGAGAATCAGCCATACCATAATATTTTGGGTATTTATCTAGACTATTCCCGTTTCGTAGCAGTGTTGCTAGATCCGGCTATAATATAGCTCCCACTATTTTGCACCAATCAGGTACTGGTCATTACCATATATATTTCCTATTAGTTTGCCCAGGTTAGGTCCCAATAATTTGTCCAGGCTAGGTCCCAGTAGTCTGATGCAGTCCAGGTTAGGTTAGGTCTGGCTAATTTCAAAATGCCTCATTTGGAAATGAGGGATATGCCATAGATGAAATTAGGGTAAATACTGAAAGAATTACTGTTATTGTGTACGCTTTTCCTACCTTCATTACCCACTAATTTATGTCAGACCATTTTAAGACTATTTTCTTCTATGGCATTTTCTCAGCAAATGCTCCATTTCCAAATGGGGCATTTTGACATTAGCCTGACCTTACCTGACCTAACCTAGACTACTGGGACCTAACCTGGGCAACCTACCGGGAAATCATCGTGATATAAAGTACAATAAATGGTATAATCCTGCAGACCGGGGGTAACTGTATTTATACATATTTCTCTTTCAATAAATACCCTAATTGACCAAACTGTTATAAAACAAGGGGTTAAAGTTTATAAGCAATCCTTCTAATTTAGTTTAATGTGAACATGCAAACATAATACTGTAGTTAATTATATATACAATAACGGAATGAAGTACCGGTACTTCTATATTTTTACCGATCTTGTTTGATGGCATGGTTAGGAGGAATCAGAAGCCTCCAATTTACATACACAATCACAGGGTCCTTATTATAGTAATCTACCCTAGTTACGTTATAGTTACCTGTTTGCTAATATCTTCTACTTTTTGCCTGAGTTGGTTTTCCTTTACATCGTCGGGTTCAGAATCGTCATCACTATCGTCACTACTCGTCTCCATAGCTTGTTCTTCTTCTATTATGGGGTTGTCTGTATCTTCATCCATGTCTACAAGTGTTATAATCACCGGTTTATACCCTCTCTTGATGGGTAATAAGGTGTTGTTTGTTGGTGTCACACGTCAGGGCCAACCAAACGTTGTTTGTTTGGGATTCTTCAGTGTTGCCAGTAGGTTAAGGTTCTCTCTTCATCAGTGTTGCCAGCAGGTTAAGGTTTGCTTGCTTCACCATATTTCCTTCTTGTTCCCCAACTTTACCTTTAGAGTTTTCCTTTTTTTGCCTCAATATTCATTATTAAATAATTAGCCTGTTTATCACACGATAAATATTAAATGTCAATTTATTTGCAAATGCGGGATTAAATTTTGATTTGATTGATGGATATTAGTAACGTTCTTAGGCGCCGTAACATCGAGGTCCTATAGCGCCAGAAAAAGGTGATAGAGAGGTGTGACAGCAAGTAGGAAGGAAATGAAAAGAATAATCACACTCGCATAAAATAAAAATATCACTCCTGCGTGAAAACTGAAAAGGTAAACAAAGACTGCCAGTAGCGGCTCATCCCGCCAAGTTCCGGCTCCCTCCGGCTCATCAACTTTCAACCAATGATTGCATTTATTCTGGATGGGTTGGATATGTTTAAACAGGAGGTAATTAAAGCCTGACAACCCTTAAAGACGTGTTAGCACTGTCGAGTGAATTAACACAGAATTAATGACATTATAGCTGGGAATAACAGACCATATCAAATTGAGGAAGCCACCGCGAAAGACCCGATCGGGCTCGAGGAAGCCAACAGGTTAATACATTATTTGTAGTATAATGAAAAAATAGTCAAGAGTAACACAGTATATTGACAAAATAAATAAACTTATTGTGTTTCTCAAATACTGAAATAATAATTATGATGGTACCATGATGATGTGCTTAGTAGTGGCCCCAGCGTGAGTCATCAGAATGAGCGGTAAAAGTATAGAAATACTTCATTCACTATATTGTATATTTTAGTATCATTATCCACTATTTTGGACCATTCTAACACACTTTTCATCTATGGTGTTTCTCTAGGAGATGCACCGTTTTAGAGATATGTCCCGATTTACAAACAATTTAGAAAATAGTCTGACCTAACCTGACCTGAACTAACCTAACCTAGAACACAGCAGACTACCGGGACCTAACCTGGGCAAACTACTGGGATATAACTGGTGTAAACTATCATAAAGTGACTGGGGCAAATTTCCAGGACCTAGCCGGATGTGGTAACACTGCTCAGCCCTAGCCAAGAATGCAGTACTAATACTGAAAGAGCCAAAATCAGCAGGGCCCTCCTTAAGTTAGTCCTTAGGTCAGAGGTGTGCAAGTTAGATTATGTAACATTATATTACATTAGGTTAAGTTACGTTAGATCAGGTGTGCAGGTTCTAAGTTTTAAGCCTGGCAATGATAGGGGTACTGTTTTATTGAGTAGGTACAGTATTGTAATTCCGATTTTGCAAATAAATTAACACAAAACTAATCATGATGAATAGGAAGCCAACAAATACTACATTCATTAAAAGCATGATTTATACAGTACTTGATTGAACATATTAACAAAATGCTTAACGTACGGTACATTATATTTTTCAGGTTTTCAATATCCGACGAGCATCGACCGAAGCATCCCTACCAGAGTGTTGTGGTGGCAGCTGTGGAAATTGAAGACAGAGTGACACAATGTTAAGCAGTTCCGAGACAATCATGAGGAAAGTATTGAGACAGCCCTTAACTTCCACTTATCTACGACATCTCTGGAAAGGTAAGAAACGGTGTCGTATGAAAAAACATCCATGGTATTGACGATGACTACATAGACAAACAACGAGGGTCATCGTACTGGTATAAGGCCATCAACACCACAGATGTTCGTGCATGCGGCCCATGGTACGATAAATCAATACCATACACAAAATTTGACAAAGGAGAAAATAAAATATTACACCCAGTAACTTGCTATGTCTTAATATTGTACAACTATAACAAATGCCACTTCTCATCAACTTAATATACAGTACAGTATATGTGATTTATTTTTTGTGCATTGGTCTTTCCACCTCTTGGAGTTTAGAAAAAAGGGTCATGATGATCATGATGTGTTAAATTATGCATTGTTGGTACAAGGCTTAGGGTTTTAATACAAGCTTGTATTTCAGGAAAATGTTGCCCGGTACAACAGAATTCCCAACTTGCACTCTGTTGCCATCAGAGGAGAAGCATCACCCTATCAAGCTGCTCACATACAGACCAAGCATCATCAAAGGAGGTTGCAAAATCACCCGTCACACCATTGCTCAAGCAGTTGGAAGCTCGTATCAAGTTTACAGGTTATTAGGAAGTCATGCATTCTTTGATCCTAACAATGCCTATGATTTTTTCTTTGCAGAATAGAAGCTTATTTATTAGGTTAGGCAAATCTTGAAGTGACAATTTTAATTAATTTTGTTTTAACTTGAAGTCATTAGATTAATTTTGGCTATGGATTTTCTTATCTTTATTTGTCAGATGGGCAAGGTGATGGTGATAAACTAATGTTATGATCATTATGTGCGCTGTATAAGGAGTCAGAGAATCATTCATTGTTATCAGTAAGCCTATGACTTTTATTGCATAGGGAAGTTCTCGTAATCCAACACTGAGGTGTATAATAGTGAGAGAGGTGTCTGATACAGGGTTCATTAATATATCTGTTGCTTTTAGGACCCCTGACTGTGCATGACTATATGAAGGAGGTGCTGATAAACCCAATAGCTGGTTACTACTCTGCTGGAGAAGACATGTTTGGTACACAAGGAGACTACATCACATCACCAGAGGTTTCTCAGTTGTTTGGGGAGGTAAGATGTTAATTGACATTTTTATATTTTACCAAGTTGGTTAACTGATTATATATTATGTTAAATGTAAAAGTTAATTATGTTCATGAATATTTGACTTTGAATATTATTACATCTTACCAAGTCACTTTTACTTGTTGCTGATAACTTTCCATATTGTTGTTATCTGAAACTTAAATTGCCGTAACTATCAGCTGTACTGCAGTCCTTGGTTGTGGAGTTAAATAAAGTTTCTGGCATTAGTCAATGTTAACTAATTTTAAACTTGTGGCAATAGTGCAGTGTGGACTGTAATAATACACTCTAAGTAGTTTATGATGAACATCTGTAAATTTATCCAAAATAGTTTACACTGCAGAAAAGTTTAACTTAAGACAATGTATTGTATATATTATAAAAACACCTGTAGTTTAAGGGTTAGGCAACTGTCAACTACTGTCTTTATTTAAATTAAAGATATTGTACAGGTACAGTATTTATTAACGTATGTGTTCCATTGTAGTTAGTTGGTGTGTGGGTGGTGAACGAGTGGTACAAACTGGGAGCACCCAAGCCACTACAATTGGTAGAGCTGGGGCCAGGTCGAGGAACATTGATGCAAGATGTTCTCAGGGTCTGTATTGTTCTGAATATTTTGTTAATGTTGTTCCAATACATGCCATAAGCCCATTAGCTCACAGGGAATTGACCATTACTGCCCATTTCTCTCTGATGTTTGCAAAGACGAAACTGAATGAATTGTACTTTAGTTTTACTATTATTGTGCTGTGATCTCTGCTGATATTTATTGAGGATGAGATGGTGGTCATAATGTAGCCTGCCAAAGTTATATGGTATCGTACTTAGATTTTTGTGGGAAGGGTATACTCATGTCTTGGGTATTCTTAAATTGTATTATGGTATGATGATACTGTATATTACAGGTACTGAAGAAACTGGGGTTGTCTGGAGAGGATGTGTGTATACGGTTTATTGAGGTCTCTGAGGAACTAAGTGGGAAACAACAAGAGACACTCTGTGGTTCTAAAACCTCAGGCAATGGTTGGTATTGTACACAGTACACAAGAGTACGAAAATGTACATTTCTATACCCTGTTTTGTATTTTTATTTTATGGAATTCAATTGCTATCTATTTATCTATCTATAGCTCTGACACCTCGTTCCCTCCGGGAACTCCCCTGAAGGGGGTGGCCACGGCAGAAAAGTCTCCAGTCTTCCCTGTTCCAACACTCCCTCCCTACTTGGTCAAGCCTTCCCCTTCCCCTCATACTTCTCTCCTTTACATACTCTTCCACTCTGTTCTGCCATCTAACTGGTGGTCTGCCTCTCACACCACAGCCCACAACTTCACTTCCATACACCTTCTTTACAAACTCCTCACCTTTCATTCTCTCTACATGTCCAAACCACCTCAAAGTATTACGTTTCACTCTCTCAACCACTCCACACTCAATACCAATTGCCTTCTCACTCATACAACATCTCTCATACACACTCTCATTACTTTCTCCATCCCACCTTGTAAGTCCACATGCACCTATTCTCGACTTCAATTCAATTGCAAGATACAGTAATTGTTCTAAAGCTAGAAGAAGTTGCCAAGGTTTTTTATATTTAGAAAGGAGAGGGCTAAAGACATAGAGCTAACTTAATGTTTTCACCTGTGAAATGAAAAACTAAGAGTACCAAAAACTTTTGAATGATCTGTTCTCATCTGATTAAAGTACCCACACTTTTGCCTAGAACCATAAAGTTATAAGACACAGGTAAAACTGATGCATTCACAGCTATTCTACTGGTTTAAATATGCCAAAGTTAATTCCTCAATAAACCAACAGATGACTGCCAAGATGAACTATTCTACAAACACAGCAACACCTGCTCCGGCTCCCCAATATTCTGGCACCGGCACCTCAGCACCATCCCTAAGGCCTTTTCAGTTTTCCTAGCTCATGAATTCTTTGACGTGCTACCCATTCACAAGATGAGGAGGACTGAGGACGGGTGGCGGGAAGTGCTAATAGATATAGATGAGGGGAATGGCCCGCACCATCTCAGATATGTCCTATCCAGAGAGCCGACGCCAGCGACAAAAATATTTATTCAGGTAAATAGGTGGCTTACTTTGTGTTTCATAGACTTATTTCTGGATTTTCATACTTAAGAGCTTTTCAGATAAAGTATATAAAAAATGACTTTTTGCATTATATGTAAACATTACTTATACAGTATACGGGACTGGAATATAAGTACTGTACTGTAATATTATGGCTACAAGGGCAGCATTGACAATAATTAATGTAAAATTTTTATTTGTGGTAAATACTTTAATTATTTCAGCCAGACGAGACTCGGACTGAAGTAGAAGTTAGTCCTGAGGCAGCAGTGTTGTGTAAAGAATTGGCCACCAGGATTGAAGAAGATGGAGGATTTGCTCTCATTATGGATTATGGTCATGATGGCAAAATATCTAATACTTTTAGAGTAAGTACACATGGCAACCTTTAACTTAAGGGCATAGTGTTATGTCTTAATTTGGAATTGATGAGCCTAGTTTGAAACATGAATTTATGCTGTACAGTAATTCCATAATCTTTATGCTGGTCTACCTCACTGTACTGTACAGTACAGTACAGTACATCTATATGTGTTTGTTTATTCATCCATTCTCCTAGCTAGCTATTTACAGTATCTATCTATTCATTCATCCGGCCATCTGTTACCTATCAAGCCAAATCCATCTGTGATAAATTTCTCTAATTATCTAAACATCAACACATGACACTCAACTTGCAGGGTTTCAAGAGCCACACCTTACACGACCCTTTGAGTGAGCCAGGTACTGCTGACCTCACAGCTGATGTGGACTTTGCTTACCTTAAGGAACACATGCAGGATAAACTTGTCACCTATGGACCAGTAACACAGAGTTCTTTCCTCGTCAACATGGGCATTGAACTTAGACTGGCAGTGAGTATTTATTTATCAGTGTTGTACTGTACATTAATGAATACTTTACCTGGTGGGGGGGGATTGAATTGGGATGAATGGAAATCATTAACAAAATAGTAATTCCTTTTCATTTTGAAGCATTTTTCACAAGTATATATCATTCATTATTCAAAGTATAATATATTAGTTTGTGCAACTTTACGTACAGTTGAGTGGACGTGAACATAAAAATTAAAGTGTGAGTTACATTATAATTAAACAGTACACTATATTCAACTTTATATTATTGTAACTACTTTGTTTCAGCAGGTGGTATTAAATTATGTCCAGTCTATTTAATATAATGTCAAAATAATACCTTTCAGAGCCTATTGAAGAACTGCAAGCCAGAAGAAAGGAAGTCCCTTATATCCGGATTCAAGATGTTGACTGAACCTAAACAGATGGGAGAAAGATTCAAGTTTTTAGGATTGTTTCCTGCCGTTGTCAAAGAATATCTCATTAAGCATCCCCCTGGTGGATTTTGTAGATATATAGATTAATGTAGAGATACCAGAGGTGTTGTAACTGTGTAAATATAATAAAAAAAATGAAATTATTCGTATAATTTCATTTCATTACCATAATTAATTAATGCCTACAGAACTGAATACATCTTAAACTATACATAATTATCTTTGTATTTATTTAAAACTATCTATCTTAAATTTGTATCAATTTAATTAATCTGACAATATCTCCCTCCCCCATTAAAACGGTCCTCTAAGTAAAAAGGAGTTTAGATTTGAAGAGGTCCACCTTTTAATATAAGCATTTTCTTTGGATACTTATACAGTATGTTGAACCCATGGAGGTATAATCTAAGAGGAGGCGGCATGACGTCACAGAGGTGAAGCCAGTTTTCTATTGGTCGGCTGTCCTCCCTACCCCCCATTGACTCAAAACATTGAACAGCTGATCATGTCGGACCATCAATTTCACCAACATTCTTTGCCATTTTTTAAGATAATTCTGGCGTGTTCAGCATATGGGTGTACCCAGAGAGACAGGAGTCTTTCTACTACATTTCATATGTATGTTAAGAAAGTCATATAGAAAAATATACGACAGAAATTGACAAATCAACGAAGTGAATTTCATCACCTGCCTCGCACACCGCGACACGTACCCATGTCCTGTAGAATATTAATACTGTTCACACAAAAACTGTAAAGCCAAGGCTATTATAGTGTTCTGATATTAACTATTAATGTATAACCTGACGTATATGTACCTATATAGCATTGACAGGGTTATAAAAGATAAACTGGCTCCATGGGGGGACCTATTTGTGCCTAAGTTAGGGTTGGCCTGAAGGATAACTCGAGTGTTGAGAGATTGTATTATGAATGTTTTAGCATATGTCATAATGTTTTAAAGATATTTAATTTATAATTGTGTTTACTATGTAGACTATTTGGTTGTTGAGAATTTAGGTGTAAGTTAAAAAAAACTGTAGTCTAAGTTAAGCCAATGTGCGGAAAAAGTTTTTATAATTGTGAAATTACTGCCTGGGACTGATGAGTAAAATTAATGTTTCTGTGTAAATCAGAGTGAACTGAAACTGAGGAAGTGATGACACACTTTATGCAGTAACATGCAGCCATCATTGTAAGATTCCATGTGGCTTATAAGTGGTAAAATATGTTTGATACAAGACAACACACCTGAGTGTCAACTCAATTACATGACAGTTCTGGGTGTTACACTACACATCACATATCTCCAGTAGGCCTACCATATACACATCTTCACTACCCTATTCACATCTTCAGTACACTATACACTTCTTCACTACACACACATCTCCATTACCTTAATTATACACATCATCACAACACACCACATCTTCACTACCTTATTACATATCTTCACTACATTATACACATCTTCACTACACTATGTAGGCTACATTTTCACTGCAGATCACACATCTTCACAGCACACTGAGGTGGCTACAACGCAAGGAAATTTAAGTGAAAAAAGATGTAGTTTGTTGACAGGCAGACAGTAAAATATTATTACTATCTGCTTGTCAACAAACTATAACTTTTGCTCACTTTCCTTCCTGTTGTAGGTATCTCGCAAGTAGCGAGGCATACCAGATTCACGTGTGGTCATCTGTACTTGTTATTTCTCTGTAACGTTATAATACGGTCTGTGGGTTGGTGTGTAAGCTATCACCTTCTCTTTTACTATACATTTTGCATAAAATAAGCTATTCATTCATTAATCAATTCATTCTTTCATTCATACTCCTAGGAAAAGTTTGCGAGAAGAGGTAATGCTCTAGCTGGAAACAGTGATATTTAATGGGTTTAAGTACTTTTGATAATATACAGAATTGGATAATTTTATGTAGTTATCATATATGGAACAAATTCAAGTCTCTTTCTGGCTATGATTATAGGATATATGAGAAAATAAGACCATAATTATAATGGGAGTAAGGCGGGCGAGGCAATGTTTTGAGTCAATGGGGGGTAAGGTAATAGGCTCCGCCCCTTGCTTCACTTTGGGTGTACAGGACGAGCGGCTCATGCCGCCTCCTCTTAGATTATACCTCCATGGTTGAACCCATGGAGGTATAATATTATACCTCCATGGTTGAACCAATAAAATCATTTTCTCTGGATACTTATATGTAGAACTATTATATAATATTATTTTGTTGTGATTGGATTAGTAAATTAAAACTCGAAGAGAAAAAGAAAACAATAATAATAATTATGGGTCGTATGTATGCAAGAATCTCCATCTGTAGGCTACATACGTGGTGCATACGATGGCGTGGTAACGGTACGATGCCCCTGATGTTTGTCCATGGGAGTCATTGTATCGGTACCACACCATCGCAAACACCACGAATATTCTTAAATACGGGCCAAACTTAAAAAAAACTACTTTTAGATACAATATACAAATAGATACATAAAAAAAAATATAAATATACATATATAAATACTGGTGGTTGTTTTCTCTTTCTGTGTGTGTGTGTGTGTGTGTGTAGGGGATATGGGTGGGGCCAGCTAAAATATACGGACAGTACCCCCCTTACTCCCACCCTTCTCTCTCTCTCTCTCTCTCTCATTTATTTTATTTCCTTCTCATCCCCATCTTCACAGCCTCCTATACTCCCCCCCTTCCCCCTATTATCTCTCTCTCTCTCTCTCTCTCCTGTTCCTCTCTTTTATTTTCTTCATAGCCTATTATTTCTCTCATACCCCCCCTTCCCACAATCCCACCCCTACTTCCCCTCCCCCATTCTTTCACTCTCTCTTTTTCCCCTGTACATCTCTTATTTTCTTCATAGCCTCCTACCCCCCCCCCTTTTCCACACTCCCACCCCTACTTCCCTCCCCCATTCTCTCTCTCTCTCTCTCTCTCTCTCTCTCTCTCTCTCTCTCTCTCCTATAACCACATTACCGCCACAAAGACACCCGCCCCCACCACCACCACCACCACTACTACTACTGCTGACCCCAACATTAATATTTCACGCCCGCCTCCAGTCTTCAATAACATATGAGTCCCAGTCCCCCCCCCCTGCCCCCAACCTTACCCCCCCCACCTCCCACCCCCATAGCCTCATCCTGCCCCCCCCCCTACCTAACCCCTACCCTTCACGAGAGAGAGAGAGAGAGAGGAGGGGGGAAGGGAAGGTGAGGTTTGGCTGTGTGAGAGAGAGAGGGGGGGGAAGTAGTGTGGGATAAGAGAGAGAGAGAGAGAGAGAGAGAGAGAGAGAGAACATGTGGGTAAAGGAGGAAGGAATAAAAGTAGGAGAGAATCATTCGAGGAAGAAGAAAAAAAGGGGGGGGGGAGTTAGAGGCAATGTTTTAAAGTGAAGACAAGATGTTCTGTGATTATTCTCCCTCCCTCTCTCTCTCTCTCTCTCTCTCTCAGGCAAGCCAAACTTCACCTTCCCTTCTCTCTCTCCCACCCTCACTCTCTCTCTTGTTTCTTGGTTACATAAAGAGGCAATTTAGATTTAGAAACAAAAATATAGTCCTCACTCTGTACAATTCTTTGGTTCGGCCACATCTGGAATATGCTGTGCAGTTCTGGTCGCCGACTCTCAAGAAAGACATTGCGAGGCTTGAGAGAGTCTAGGCTAGGGCCACCAAACTGATCCCATCAATTAAGCACATGGGCTACCAGAGAAGGCTGCAGGCACTAGGTCTCTTCTCATTAGAGACCAGACGCTTGAGAGGTCAACTAATTGAAGTTTTCAAAATCCTTCGTGGATATGAAAACATTGATTATCAGTGCCTGTTTAGCTTAAACACCAATGCAACTAGAAACCATGGATGGAAACTAGATTTGAAAGGCTTCCGCCATAATACGTTAGGTAAATTCTTCACATATAAAATCTGCAATGTCTGGAATCAGCTACCAGCAGAGGTAGTTGACAGTTCCTCAATAGAGCAGTTCAAGAAACAGTCAGACAAAGTTCTGCCAAGCCTGGTAGAGATAAAGTGATTGTTTCCTCCTTTCCTGTACAAAAATTTCCTAGTCCGGCCTTTTTTCCTCCGGGTTAGGTACATTTCCATTTCCATACCCGGAATGCGGGTGGGAGAGGTGGGTGGGGAGAGCCTTCTCTTTACTATACCTTTCTCGCACTATTAGTTAGCAACTACTACTACACCTACGGTACCTCCTTGGTATGGGTCGTAAGACCTTTTGAGGTGCTACTTGTCCTTGTAACTCCTTGTAACTTTCTCTCTCTCTCACTCAGGCAAACCTCACCTTCCCTACTCCCCCCTCTCTCTCTCTCTCTCTCTCTCTCTCTCTCAGCATCAAGGTGTCAATCGGGGTCCTGGGAGGGTTCGCCTGATCCTGGTTTATGCCTCTAACCTAAACCTCGCCCCAAAAAACATACTCAAGATTTTTTATCCTTTTTCACGACGTCTGCCTCACCTCTGACTCGGCCCCGAGGGTAAAAAATAAATAAATAGATAAATAGATAGATAATATACAAAAATATACAAATAGATAAATAAATAAATAAATATATAAATAAATAGATGAATAGGTAAATAAATATATAAATAAATAGATAAATAGGTAAATAAATAAATACATGAAATAAATATATAAAATAAATGAATAAATACATAGATATATAAAATAAAATAAATATATAAATACATAAATAAATAAATAATTAGGTAAATAAATAAATACATAAAATAAATAAAATAAGTGGATAAAATAAATGAATAAATACATAGAAATAAAATAAAATGTAATAAATAAAAAAATAAACTAAAGGAAAATAAATAAATAAATATAATAAATACATGAAAATAAAAATAAAATAAATTAAATAACTGGAGTGTAAGTTGAAAAATTAAATGCTCGTTTCCAATTTCTGCAGTAAGATTTTAATATCGATTTGAGTTTTATTATATATCTATTAATATCATAGGTTAATTCGTAGTAAATATTATAGGCTCGTTTGACCTTCTTTCATGTTTGTTGTTGTTGTTGGTGATGGTGGTGGTAAATAATATAGGCTCGTTTGAACTTCTTTCATGTTTGTTGTTGTTGTTGTTGTTTATATGCTCTTGTTTACGTTTGCACTTAAGGTACTCTAGTGAAAGATGCTGCATTCATGTCTTTTAAAGTTAATATTCATATATATTTTAAGATGAACACTCTCTCTCTCTCTCTCGTCTTTTCATCTCTTTCTCTCTCCTCTCCACCTATCTCTCACACTCTCCCCTCCACCTATATATCTCTCTTTCTCTCTCTCACTCTTCCCCCCTCCACCTCTCTCTCTCTCGCGTCTTTTCATCTCTTTCTCTCTACCCTCAACCTCTTTCTCTCTCTCTCTCTCTCTCTCTCTCTCTCTCCTTCCTCCAGGTGTGGTAGGTTCAGCTGGAGTAGTGGTATAGGTGGAATATCAGTGCCAGGGTGGAGGAAGGCCAAGTCATTTGTTTATATTATGCCAGCCATGTTACTCCCTCTCCTGAACCCCTCCTCCTCCTCCTCCTCCTCCTCCTCCTCCTTCTCCTCCCTTTGCCTTCTTCTCCCTCCTCCTTCTCCTTTGCTCCTCTTCTGCCTGCCTTCCTTCCT
>JAWZYT010005611.1:52500-53759 GCA_034508575.1 Petrolisthes manimaculis
CCAACTACTACCTACCTACCTACCAATCTACCTACCATCCTACCCACCTACCACCCACCTACCAATCCTACATTCCAACCTACCCACACACCCACCTACATTCCTACCTACCCATACCTACCCACCTACCATCCTACCAACCCACCCACCTACCATCCTACCTACCATCCACCATTCCACTTACCCACCCATCCACCTACCATCCTACCTACCTACCTACCTACCTACCCCCATCACTAAACAACATCCTGGTCGCGTTGAGGTGTGGAATAAAGAGCCTGGTGTGTAATTACTGTGTCTTCCCTTATTGTTCATATCCTTACTCCTGGCCATGGCTTCCGACACACACACACACACACACACGGATATACGCATGCACACACACACACACACACACACACACACACACACACACACACACATACACACACGGATATACACATGCACACACACACACACACATATACAAACATACGGTTATAAACATGCACACACACATACACATACACACACGGATATAAACATGCACACACACACACACACACACACACACACATATACAAACATACGGATATAAACATGCACATACACATACACATACACACACGGATATAAACATGCACACACACACACACACACACACACACATATACAAACATACGGATATAAACATGCACGCACACATACACATTCACACACACACATATATATATCCTACAAACATATACAAACAAATGGATATATTTACACACACACATATATAAACATACACACACACACACACGGATATAATACACACACACATAATAAACATAAACATACACACACACATGGATATAAACTTACACACAAAAAAGAAAGAAAAAGAAATAAAAACTAAAAAATAAGTAGCAAAGAAAATTCCCCTACAATCCTGAAAAAAATATAAAAATAGAAAATACACATGTTTATAGAAAATGGTTGGAGGTTAACTATATCAGGAGAGACTTAGGTATAATTCAGCCAAGGAGAAGGAAGGAAGGAGAGGGAGGGGGTGATGGAAGGAAGAGAGAGAGAGAGGAGAGATGGAATGGAGGGATGGAAGATAGATGGAGAGAGAGGAAGGATGGAGGGAAAGAAGGAAGGGAGGGGGAGAGAGATGGGAGAGAGGGAGGGATGAAGAGAAGGAGAGATGGGATGGAGAAGGGGAATGAAGGAGTGGAAAATGGAGAGAGAGAGAGAGAGCGAGAGAGAGAGAGAGAGAGAGAGAGAGAGAGGAG
>JAWZYT010005612.1:0-32500 GCA_034508575.1 Petrolisthes manimaculis
ATATATATAATATATAAACACACACACGTATACACAGAAAACATATAAACACACACACACACATAGAAAACACACACACACACACATAGATAACACACACACAGAAAAAACACACACACACAGAATGCACTCACACACACACATAGAAAACACACGCACAGAATACACACACACACACACATATAGGAACACACACACACACACACAGGCAGTGGGGAGTACTCTTCATAATGGCCTCACCCAAACAAGTAATAGATGATGCTGGGCTAATATTTTGGCGGGAAAATTTGCGGGAAAAAATACAATCCCCCTCATCCCTCATTTTTGGCGCGAAAAAAATACCTCCCCCCCCCCCATTCCTCATTTGGCGGGAAAAATACCAAAAGTACCTCATTTTTGGCGCGAAAAAATATCAACCTTCACTCCCCCTTTTTTGGCGGGGAAAAAATGGCGGGATAAAATACCAACTTTATTTTTGGCGGGAAAAAATACCAACCTTCTCCCTCATATTTAGCTAGAAAAATTTGGCGGGAAAAATAGCAACCTTCCCTCCCTCATTTTGGCGGGAAAAAATTGGCGTGAAATAATATCAACCTTCCCTCCCTCCCTCCCTCATATTTGGCGGGAAAAATAGTTAACTTCATTTTTGGCGGAAAAAATATCAACCTTCC
Source organism: Petrolisthes manimaculis (assembly GCA_034508575.1). Taxonomy (NCBI): domain Eukaryota; kingdom Metazoa; phylum Arthropoda; class Malacostraca; order Decapoda; family Porcellanidae; genus Petrolisthes; species Petrolisthes manimaculis. The sequence goes on from JAWZYT010005612.1 coordinate 672, forward strand.
CTCCCTCCCTCATTTTGGCGGGAATAAATAGCAACCTTCCCTCCCTCATTTTTGGCGGGAAAAATATCACTTCCTCCTTCATTTTTGGCGGGAAAAATTAGCGGGAAAAAATCTCCCTCTGCCTGATCTTGAAGTTGAAAATGGTAATATTGCCTACTCATTATTCATACGTTATTACCGACAAACTTAATGTTAATTACATCAGAGGGGGAATGGAGAGGGAAGAAGGTGGAGGGAAGGAGGGGAGAGAGGGGGGAGAGGAAGGGGGTGGGAAGAGGAGAGATGGGAGGGGAGTAGGGGGAAGGAGAGAGGGTGGATGGGGGATTGGGAGAGAAGAGGGAGGGAATGGGGAGAGGAGAGAGAGGGAGGGGAATAGGAGAGAGTAGGGATAGGAGAGGAGAGGGGAGGAGGAGAAAGGGAAGAAAAAGAGGAGTAGGGGGAAGGGGAGAGGAGAGGGAGGGGAATAGGGGAAAGGAGAGGGAAGAGGGGAAAGAAGGGAGAAGAAGGAGGAGGGGGAGAGGAGGGAGAGGGGGAAGAGAGAGAAGGCAAAGATGAGTCAAATATTCTGTTTCTGAGATCACTGGTTGGATTTGGGTTAATTTGGGTAGAATTGATTTAGTTTGGGTTAATTTGGGTTTGATTGGGTTAGAATTGGTTTAGTTTCGGTTAATTTGGGTAGAATTGATATAGTTTGGGTAAATTTGGGTGTGTTTGGGTAGAATTGTTTAGTTTGGGTTAATTTGGGTGTGTTGGGTTTTGAATTGGGTTGGTTTGGTGTGTTTGTTTTTATTTGGGTTAATTTGGGTCAGTCTGGATTATTATTGAATTTATTTGCGTCACACACACACACACACACACAAATATTTCATAGGCTACGTTCATCACTGTATTATTTTTCTCTCACACACACACACACACACATATATACTCTCTCTCTCTCTCTCTCTCTCTCTCTCTCTCTCTCTCTCTCTCTCTCTCTCTCTCTCACACACACACACACACACACACACACACTTCATGCCTCACACGTCCACGTTTCTCAAAGTTTAAGCAAGGACACAAAGAAAATAAAAACATTAGTGTAACTGCCTGACTAATTAGTGTGTGTGTGTGTGTGTGTGTGTGTGTGTGTGTGTGTGTGTGTGTGTGTGAGAGAGAGAGAGAGAGAGAGAGAGAGAAAAGTGAGTGTGTGAGAAAAAAAAATAGTGATGGACGTATGAATCATTTGTGTGTGTGTGTGAGAGAGAGAGAGAGAGAGTGAGAGGAAAGTGAGGGAGGGGTTTGTCATTGAAAGTGAGGCTTGAATTGTGTGTGTGTGTGAGAGAGAGAGAGAGAGAGAGAGGGGGGGGGGGGTGAGGGAGGGTATTATTATTATTGCAAGTGATGTGTGTGTGTGTGAGAGGAGAAAAAAAAAAAGGTGAGAGAGGGGCTATTATCACTGAGAGAGAGAGAGAGAGTGAGAGTGAAAAGTTATGTGTGTGTGAGTGAGTAATAAAAGAGAAATAGAAGCGAGAGAGAGAGGAGAGAGAGAGAGAGAGAGAGAGAGAGAGAGAGAGAGAGAGAGGGAAAGAGAGAAAGAGAGAATGGGAAGGAGAGAAAACTGAAAGAAATGAGGAGAAATGAAAAGGAATATAGAAGGAGGGAAGGAAAGGGGAAAGAGGGAGGAAAGAAAGGATGTAGGGAGAGAGGAACGAGGAGAGAAGGGAGAAAAGAAGGAGAGAGAGAGAGAGAGAGAGAGAGAGAGAGAGAGAGAGAGAGAGAGGAGGAGGGAGAGCATCTGTTCTGACTCTCCCACCCATCTCTAAACTTCTCAAGAACAACATCAGTATAATGAGAGAGAGTGGGGAGAGGAGGGAGAGGAGGGGGTGAGATTAGAATGAAGGAGGAGGAGGGAGAGTGGGGGTGGAGGGGGAGGGAGAGAGAGGGAGTGTGGGAGGGAGAGTGTGTGTGTGTTTGTGTGAGAGAGAGAGTGTGTGTGTGTGAGAGAGAGAGAGAGAGAGTGTGTGTATGTTTGTGTGTGAGAGAGAGAGTGTGTTTGTGTTTGTTGTGAGAGAGTGTGTATGTGTTTGTTGTGAGAGAGAGAGTGTATGTGTGTGTATGTGTGTAAGGAAGGAAGGTGTGGTGAGAATTTGCCTGTGGTGTAAAAAGACATTATATTACGTAATGATGGCATCCCTTGATCACACTATATGTTCCTACACACACACACACACACTCTCTCTCTCTCTCTCTCTCTCTCTCTCTCTCTCTCTCTCTCTCTCTCTCTCTCTCTCTCTCTCTCTCTCTCCTGTTCCCATTTTCCTTTCCTTATCCATTATCTCTCCCCTCCCTACCTTGACATTCATTATTTTCTCTCTCTCTCTCACTCTCACACACAGAATATCATCCTTTCTTTATTTTAATTTTTCACTTCTTTCTCTCTCTCTCTCTCTCACACACACACACACACACACACACACACACACACACACCATATCCTTTCCTCATCTTAATTGTCGTGGTGGTGGGCTTGTGTGTCACTGAGACCTGGTGAGCTAGACTAGAGGGGGCTCTGGCCCCTGCTCTGTCCCGATTTCGTGGAGAGAGGGCTTCCCATGCTAGGAAGGTCACCAGTGAGAGACCAGACTAAATGGTTGCCATCTTTCAGTTCTTCAACTGTTCCCTCTTTTCATTTTATTTCCTTCCTGCTTGTTGTCACACCTTTATCTCTATCACCTTTTTCTGGCGCTATACCACACCAATGTTGACAAGCCCAATCTCTCTCTCTCTCTCTCTCTCTCTCTCTCTCTCTCTCTCTCTCTCACACAATCCACTTAATCTTCAAACCCTCCCCCCTCCGTCTCACAAGAACCTCTCACTTACCATCTTCCTTTCACACTCAACCAGCTTCCCATATCATTTCATACCCCTCTCCCCTCTCAGCCCCACCCCTTCCCTTTCTCACTCCTCTCCTCTCAGAGAGAGGGGAGAGAGGGAGAGGGGTGTAGTGAGAGGTAGTAGTAAGATAGGTGTATACTAGGCTATTGTTATGTTTGAGCAATCACTTTACGTGATGTGTAGGTATCTTAAACACACACACACACATTCTCTCTCTCTCTCTCTCTCTCATACCATTATTACTATTTTACACTCATACCGTTCACACTAACCCTTCCCCTCCCCCCCCCCTCTCTCTCTCTCTCCTACCCACTCAACAGCCACTCACACTCCTCGCCACACCACTCACCCTCACCACCACACCACTCATGTTTACACTCCCAACAAGAGAGAGAGAGAGAGAGAGAGAGAGAGAGAGAGAGAGAGTTGAAATTACAGTCTTGGCATAAAATAAATCTGGAGCAACTGATTTCTCCAAACTATTCCAAGCAACAAAACCCACCATTGTTATAATAATTTTCTGGTCCTCCTGTTGTTTCCTGACATACTTTGGAGGAATTAATATGCTCCAATTCACCCCAAAGATAATAATAATAATAATAATAATAATAATAATAATAACTCCTTAACCAAATAATGTGTTCAGATGTGTGTGATTCTTGTTATAATTATGTTTCTAACTTTACACACACACACACACACACACACACACAGAGAGAGAGAGAGAGAGAGAGAGAGAGAGAGAGAGAGAGAGAGAGAGAGTGAGAGAGAGTACAATCATGGCGCAGTGTTGCCAAGTACAGGGAAATTTATCTGTTTTAGGGAATTTATAAGTCCACACATGGAAATAATATACAGTTCATTGAAGAGTAATAATAAACATGGACATTTCTACCAGCAGATGAAATACCAAAAAAAACACCATCATTATTTAACAAGAGTAAACGGAATAATTGAGAGTAAACAGGGAATAATTGAGAGTAAACAGGGAATAATTGAGGTAAAAAGGGAAATTCTGATGTTGAAGTTGGGGTTAAAAGGAAAATTCTGATGATAAAGAGGAGACAAGTACAGTAAGAAAATTCTGATGTCAAATTTGAGGTGAAAAGAAAAATTCTGATGTCAAATTTGAGGCAAAAAGGGAAATTCTTATGTCAAATTTGAGGTAAAAAGGGAAATTCTGATGTCAAATTCGAGGTAAAAAGGGAAATTCTGATGTCAAATTCGAGGTAAAAAGGGAAATTCTGATATTGTTGAAGTTAGGGAAATTTTGTGAGGCACATCAATGGCGGACAATGTGTGTTTGTTGTGGTGGAATTGTAAGTGTTAATTTGTGTTTTGTGGAGTTGTGGATGGTGTGATGATATTGTAAGGTTTGTGGTATGGTTGTTAGAGTGTGATGGTTCTTTAAAGGTAATTAGAGTGGTAGTAGTGGTCTATACTTGGTGTGAATTAAGGTATATGTGTGTGTGTTGAGTTGTTAGGGTGGTAACTATACTCTATCCAATCCTAGCTTGCAATTGGAGCGTAGATTTTTAATGCTCGTCTCTGATTGGTCAATATCTCCAGGCAACCTTCGTTCACGCTTACCTTTCCCATACCAAAACATTGCATTTCTCAGATGTACACTTTTTTGTTTTTTCTTGGTGCCTCACTAATTTCGCTTAATATCTACTTGGTACTTAGGTAACCTGACAGAATAATGATAGAGGATTACTTTTATCGTAAAAAAAATATCCATATCATTAAAAAATATACGATTAAATACGAGTTGAAGTGAAACAAGTAGCTAAAAATGTTTATACAACTTTTTTTATATGCCGATATATATTTATAAATATTACGCTACCATGATTAAAAATGGGTGGATGATGTAGATAAAATCCTCCTGCATGTCATGGTGGTATAAGACAGGAATTATTGCTGGAAACGTAATTTTAAGTAGTGGTCTGTACTTGGTGTGAATTAAGGTATATGTGTGTGTTGAGTTGTTAGGGTGGTATTTGGTATTGTTGGTGTGTTAGTGTGTTATTTGGTGTTGTGTTATGGTGGTATTTGGTATTGTTGTGGTGTTAGTGTGTTATTTGGTACGGGACAATGTAATACAGTATGTTCATGTGTAATGAATTTAAGAGCAGGTTACATTTCTTATTTTTGGTATAATAGCATATCGAAAATTTCAGCTGTTCAGTGTTTTCCTGCCATTGTAAACATTGTATAGTCCCGGTAGTCTGTCCAGGTTAGGTCCCGGTAGTCTGCCTAGGTTAGGTCCCGGTAGTCTGCCCAGGTTAGGTCCCGGTAGTCTGCCCAGGTTAGGTCCCGGTTTGGTTAGGTAAGGTCAGGCTAATTTTAAAATGCCTTATTGGAAATGGGGTATTTGTGGAGGAAATGCCATAGAAGAAAATAGTCTTAGAATGTTCTAAATAAGTGGATAATGAAGGTAGAAAAACAGTACACAATAATGGTAATTCTTTCAATATTTACCAATCATACACATTATTATTATTATTATTATTATTATTATTATGAGGTGCTGCCAATTCATATGTGTTATTATTATTATTGTTGTTGTTATATTATTATAAGCATGTAATTAGGCAACACTGAACATGTACAGTCGTGGTCAATAATAATCATCCACATATGGGAATCTCAAACAATTTACTGTCTAATGTTTTCACGTTCACATATGATATTATTGTTTTAAGTAGTGTGTAGCTGCTTGTATTAAATTAAAAAATGGTAGTTAACCTGTGTGTGTGTGTGTGTTATTGTTTTAAGTAGTGTGTAGCTGCTTGTATTAAATTAAAAAATGGTAGTTAACCTATTTATTGTAAAGTTTATCATTTAAGGAACAGAGGGAAGCTGTCAAACTTTTACGTGAGTTACCCCTATATGGATGATTATTTTTGACACCTACTGTACCACTGCTAAATAGTACAGTATAGTACCGTATGTATGTTTGTTATTGAATGGAGTGGTCGTGTACTGATATTAAATTTTTTAGTGGGTATACAGTAAAATATTTATTGTAATCTGAACCATAAGTAACCAACACTCCAGTGAACTCTTTTTTCTGTTTCATAAAAGTCTTCTAATATATTTTTTTTGTATTTCAGGTCAGACAGAAAACATGGAGCAGAAGACACCAAAAACGAAGAAAAGATTAAATTCCCTCTATTCTCATCAGAGGAGGAGGAGGGGAGGAGGAGGGGAGGATGAAGAAGAAGAAATTGAGGAAAGCTGATTATAAAGCTGCCTCAGATCCATCAACCCCAGGTATAAATTGAATTAGTATATATACAGCCATTTACTTTTACACACATTGTCCCTCCTCCAGCTCATCACTTTATATATACACACACACACAGTTTTTTTAAAGTCTATGTGCATTTCCACATATAGAGGATTTGTAGAAAGTTTTGCTGTACACCATCCTCTCTTTTTATGCGAGTTTAAATTATGCGAATTTGAAATAGTGCGTATCATGAAAAAAATAAATAAAGGCAATTTACACGAACTCTTAAGATAACACGAACAAGGAGGCTCAATTTTCAAGTTATAGTACCATTATTTCTTATGGAAATGTACAATTAATTTATGCAAAATTTACTTTATGCGACCCCTTCAGGAACCTAACCTACCATAAAAAAAGAGGAGAGTGTATTTCATGATTCGTCCACATAAAAGTGAGGTTGTATTGTGTAAGTTTGAATGCAATTGCACATGGATTTTATACCTTGAAAATGCAATAGATGATTGTGGTTATAACAGCAGTACTCTATTATGACTCCTTAGTCCTTTGTTGATTATTACCACCACCACCATTTGAATAACGTGAATGGAATTTTTTTTATAGTACACCTCGGTCTCATATAGAACGTCCAATAGGTGGATAGAAGACGTCGCTTTATGTGAAATGGTTCTATGTGATACATGTATGGTAACCTATGTATGGGGAAAATGACAATTGGTCCATCAATCACCAAAATTGTCCCTTGAAATTAACATAATATACTGTATATTTTAATTTTTTTCTTGCCTTAATCCTACAGGGATGTATGTAAAATGCATATTACAATTGTTGTTAAGGTTTTCCTTACTTTAATCCTACAGGGATGTATGTAAAGGGGAAGGGGGGGGAGTTCTCAATCATATCCTATGGGTGTGTTTCCTTCTTTCTCTATCCAAGAAATAACTTGTTTCTTTATATTGAAGGATATGTATGGCCTTTATATGATGAAATATAGTCCACAGATATCTGTCCTGGACAATATATTAAATTAGGAGCATCTTGATTCCTCCAAAGTATGTCAGGGAAACATGACTAGATAAATAATAATAATAATAATAGTGGTTCTGTTGCTTGGAATAGTTTGGAGGAATCATTTGTTCCAGATTTACCATTAATACTGTACTTGTCCCTTATTAATAGAGTAACTTAATGGACCCTGTGTGTGTGTGTGTGTGTGTGTGTGTGTGTGTGTGTGTGTGTGTGTGTGTGTGTGTGTGTGTGTGTGTGTGTGTGTGTGTGTCTATACCTGAACACTTGCCTACACCAAATTATTAATGTTAATATTATCATTACAGCTATTTGGTTAAGATGTGATGACACGAGTTCCACACCTGTACAGTACCATGGTGTGTGTGTGTGTGTGTGTGTGTGTCCTGGTGATGGTTTGGGTGGGCTGTCATCCAGAAACCACCTCCTTCAGATCTCCTGCTTTGACTCAGGTGGGATGTGTGTGTGTATATATATGTGTATGTATGTATATGTGTGTTATTGTTGTTATTATTGTTATTATTATTATTATTATTATTATTATTATTATTATTATTTTGCCTCACACTCATTGCCACCCTCCCATTTAACATACACATATAATTATTAAATATTTAATGCAGGAATTGATACATTTGTGTTACAAAAAGTTATATGTACTGTACAGTCTTGGTCAATAATACCGTAATCATCCACATATGGGTATCTCAAACAAAATATTTACGGTCTAATGATTTCACGTTCACATATGATATTATTGTTTTAAGTAGTGTGTAGCAGCTACTTTTATTAAATTAAAAGATGGTAGTTAGTGTGTGTGTGTGTGTTATTGTTTTAAGTAGTGTGTAGCTGCTTGTATTAAATTAAAAGATGGTAGTTAATGTGTTTGTGTGTGTTTAAGGAACTGGACAACTAACATTAGTTTTAGAGCTAATTGAACTAAATAAATATTTTTTTTAGGCAATCCTGAGTAAACTTTGATGTTAGCAAATGTAATTATTTTGTGTGTGTATGTGTGTGTATGTACAGTCGCGTGCACCAATCGGTATCCCCCCTCTTTTCTGAAGCCCCTGGTCAGAGAAGAGCAGGGAATGGAACACATTATTACAGATTACTTCCTTCTGGTCACTGGTGTGTTATGGACGGTATTGGTAATTCAAGTGAATGTTTAATCATACTGTACATAATTATCAACATTAATAGTCAGTAATATCACACCTAACCGGCAACTATCCCACCCAGTACCGGTATGAAAGTTGCTGTTAGGCGTGATAATACTGACTTTTGTTGTTGATATCTGTGATTAAACATTCACTTGAATTACCAATACCGTCCAGCCAAGAGGGGCGATACCGATTGGTGCACATGACTGTATGTATATATGTGTATGTACCGGTATGTATATATGTGTGTGTGTTATTATTATTATGTTCAATTATTATTACAGAATACAGTGTAGCTGCTGTTATTATTTGTCCTGATACATTGGAATAATAATACTGTATAATAATAATAATAATAATGTAGTAACTTTTAAATAATTAATTCAATTGTGTTTTATCCCATGCATAAATTAATTCATTTGTATTATGTACCCTACATATATTAATTAGGCTGTATTTTGTTACAGAAGTGTTGTGAGACTTAACAACAACAACAACAACAACAACTATAACTACTACTACAACTACCACCACCACCACCACCACTACTACAATTTACAGTGAGTATTTTTATGGATTAAACTGTTGGTAAATCTGGAGTAAATGATTCCTCCAATCAATTTTTCCAAGCAACAGAACAAACACCATTATTTGTGTTTATCTAGTCGTGTTTTCTTGACATACTTTGGAGGAATCAAAATACTCCAATATAATTTTTGGAGCATCTGATTCCTCCAAACTATTATTCCAAGCAACAGAACAAACACCATTATTTTTGTTTATCTAGTCATGTTTCCTTGACATACTTTGGAGGAATCAAAATACTCCAATTCACCAACAAGAAAATCTACCATTAAAGAAATGTTATATTATGAAGTATATTATAAAGTTATTGTCTTGATATGTATAATAACACTTGACTGGTTGAACCCTTATCTCATCACCTTCTCTTCCCTCCTCACCTTCATAATAATAATGTAGTAATTTTAAAGTAATAATTCAATTGTAGTAATTTATATTTTTGTTACAGATTTTTGGAGTGCAGTTGTACAAGAGAAATAACAACAATAACTACTAGTTAATCGAGGCTGCTCGGCCAGACAGATTGAGGAACTTCAACAACTACTAGTTAATGTGTTTTATGGACTTACTGTGTGTGTGTATTTGTCACACACACACACATTATCACTGATGTTATAATATTGTTGTCTGTGTGAGTGAGTGGTATCTCACACACACAGACAGACTATAATAACATCAATCATTTTAACTTAAACCCTACTCTCTTTTAGGTATGTAATTATGATGTTATAATAATATTTGTCTGACACAATATTATTTTTACATCAATAATTTTTAATTGAACCCTACACCCTTACAGGTATAAATTAATTAATAATTTCACCTGGTGGGATGATTATGTATGTTAATTAATAATATAGAGGTAAATAAAATATATATTTTTATTTATCCTTTTATTTTTATCTTTCTACTTGTTGTGTTCTCTTCTTTCCTCCTTTTCTTCTCTTTCTTGTTGTGTCCTCCTCCTCCCTTCTCTTTCTTCTTGTGTGTTCTCACCACACCTGTAAAATAAACAAATTAATTAGTATTAAACCTTTTTGTGTTGAATACAATATATTTCTAAATCCAAACTACATACATACAGTTGCCCAAGAAAAGACTGCAACCCAATTTGGTGGTGTGTGACAATGTCTGGCAGGTGCTCCAAAGTAAACACTCGTATTTTATCAATGGATCACTCAGAACCTTTGTATGGATGGATGTTATTGGCTTCAGCTAAATACTTTCATCCTAACAACTATAGGTTCTGAGTGATCCATTGATAAAATACGAGTGTTTACTTTGGAGCAGCTGCCAGATATTACCACACACCACCAAATTAGGTTGCAGTCTTTTCTTGGGCAACTGTACATACAAACTTTATTACTATATAAATCATACTCGGCAATTAGATTGATATTATTATTGAGTGTTACTGTACTTGAATATTTAATACACAAAAAAACTGCTTACATTTCATAAGTTAACAAATAGATTGAGAAAACAAAACAACTTATACAGCTTCCTGTAATTCCAGATAATTTTTCTCAATGTTGGTTTGATCAAAAGATGAATTCTATATTAATGAATGAAAATTACTAGTAACCCAAACTATGAAACCTACCTTAATTAACTTTAATCTGTGAGTTCTGAGTGATGGGTTCTATTGTCACTTAAACCGTCCCTCAACTGCTTGGTAATAGCCAGAAGGAATGTCACTTCCTTCAACCCTTGTAGTGGAACCTGCGAACAGAAAAGTATTATTGTATATCATAATATTACTCATACAAACATACATACAGTCGTGGTCAATAATAATCATCCACATATGGGTATCTCAAACAATTTACTATCTAATGTTTATTATTATTATTATTATGTTATTGTTTTAAGTAGTGTGTAGCTGCTTGTATTAAATTAAAAGATGGTAGTTAACGTGTGTGTGTTATTATCATTAACCTAAAGAGAGGAGTGCCTGTTGTGTCGTAGGCAGCATGTTGTACAGTCATGGTTAATAATAATCATCATCCATATAGGGGTAACTCATCTAAGAGTTTGACAGCTTCCCTCTGTTCCTTAGATAATAAACTTTCCAATAAATAGATTAACTACCATCTTTTAATTTAATACAAGCAGCTACATACACACTACTTAAAACAATAACAACATCATATGAAAACTTTTGACAGTAAATTGTTTTATATACCCATATGTGAATGATTATTATTGACCGCGACTGTACATATAAACTGTATATTATATAAATCACACACGACAATTAGGTTGATCTTAAGGAACCCTGTCTTGTAATAATAAAAATTGGAGGAAAATGTGTCCTTCAAATCTTGCCACAAAACACACACACCTATATGGAAGGAGGAATCAGAAGCCTCCAATTTTCATACATACACACACACACAGGGTCCTAAAAGGGAGATTCTATTATTGGTAAATTGGAAGGCTACTGATTCCTCCAAACTATTATTCCAAGCAAGAGAACAAACACACACACACACACGTAATCTCTCCCTCACTCTCTAAGACACACACACACATTCTATCTCTCCCGTACTCTCTAAGACACACACACACATTCTATCTCTCCCGTACTCTCTAAGACACACACACATTATCTCTCCCTCACTCTCTAAGACACACACACATTGTCATGCTGTTTCCTGGCATACTTTGAAGGAATCAAGATGCTCCAAGATAAATCTGGACCAACTGACTCACTCCAAAATATTACAAGCAACATAAAACAACAAATATAACACTGTAATTCCATAAACACTTACAGTTGTTGTAAGTAAGGTGATACTGTACATGAGTGTCTTGAGGTTGGTGTTGTGTTGGTCTGACAGCACAACAGTCCAATGACAATATTGAGAAAGGGTTCAGTAGGTGATAGAACCAACCAGAACTTTCTTGTTACTGAGACAGGTAAAGGATCAGTTGAGACAGGTGTTGAGTCATATCATTCATACACCTGTTACTCTGCATTGTTCCCACGGCTAGGATACCTGAACAGTACATATTGTAAAGTGAGTAAATTGTCAATATGGGTCATTATTTGATGTCAAATCTACATTTAAACTTCCTTCAGTGTTCAGAGTGGATTTTTTCAACAAAATCTTAATCATATATAAGTGGTTACACAAGTGATACAGTTTTTAATTTGTTAATAAGGTTGAAAAGCTAGAATGGCAAAGTGGTAAAAATAATTTTACACAATGGTGATCATTTAGTTTGCACTAAGTATTTCAAGATTGCCTAATTAATGTATGCAAACTGACTGGACAAAATTATATCAGTGTTGAAGTATGAACAAGATTAAGTCTGAGCCACAAGTTGCAAAGAAGATTGGAATTAGCTACACCTGCCTATCATAATTTCTCAAGTACAGTACAGTACTGGTAAATTGTATGTTACCTGACTCCCTGATCTGCCACTCCTGATGGAAGAATGTTTGTTTCCTTTAAGATCGGGAGGATGACTGGCAACATATCCTCTGGGAACACATACAATACCGCGGCACAACACTGGCAGGAAAGACGTTAACAAAATATTATTACATTGCATTATCATAGGAGTCAGGAAAATATTTATGAACAAAATATAAAACTTTAAGAATATTTACCTCAATCCAATTACCTAAACAACAAATAACTATTATATACTTTTAGGATACCGGGTACATACATTTAAACTTGTACCGTAACTACCGGGACCTAACCTGGGCAGACTACCGGGACCTAAGCAGGAAAAAATATACAGTAGAAATTCGTCAGACCTCACCTGACCTGACCTAACCTAATCTGGACTGGGACACACTACCGGGACCTAACTGGGGCAGACTACCGGGACCTAACCTGGGCAGACTACAGGGACCTAACTGGGGCAGACTACAGGGACCTATAACTATAAGAGGTAACTACTTTTATGCAACATTTACAGAAGAAATGGTATATAGAAAAGTGGTTTGTAATAGTGAAATATAAACACTGCTAATAGTAACATTTTTGATATCGAGTTGTGGCAACTTGTAAAAATATTCCGGCCACCCTAGTCCCGGTAGTCTGCTCAGGTTAGGTCCAGGTAGTTTGCTGTGGTCTAGGTTAGGTCAGACTAAATTCCAAATTATGTTTGTATTGGGGCATATCTCGAAACGGGGCATTTGAGGAAGAAAAACCATAGAAGAAAAGTGTCTTAGAATGGTCCAAAATAGTGGATAATGACAGTAAAATATCTATTATACAGTAATGTCCACTTCTGCACCTTTACCGAGAATTTGAAAGATAGCAGAAATATAAATAGGAGAGAGTAATTAAGAGAAGAGAATTTGAAAGATGGCAGAAATATAGAATAGAATAGAAAATAGAGAGAGTAATTAAGAGAAGAGAATTTGAAAGATGACAGAAATATAGAATAGAATAGAAAATAAAGAGAGTAATTAAGAGAAGAGAATTTGAAAGATGGCAGAAATATAGAATAGAATAGAAAAGAAAAGTGAGTTGCTTTCTGCTGGTAGTCAACTTCTCTCTCATATTTCTTCCTTAACCTAACATATTTCACCTCTCATACCTATTTATTAACTCGTATGGTAATGTTATGGTACTCACTATTATGTTGGTTCATTAATTTGACGGCTAACACACGATATATGGCGGAAAAATAAAGTTAATTTACTCTTCAGTCTCTTACCTCACACCGCCATTGAAATCTCCAACCACAAATGCAGTGTTGCCATGTCTCCCTCACCAAATTTCCCTCACTTCAACATCAGAATTTCCCTTTTTGCCTCAATTATTCCCTGTTTTACTCTTGAACATTGATGGTCTTTTTTTATATTACATCTTGTAGAAATTTCCCTGTTTACTCTTGTTGAACGAACTCTATATTATTTCCCTGTGTGGACTTCAAAATTCCCTAAAACAGAGAAATTTCCCCGCACCTGGCAACACTGAGTCCACAAATGTCAACAAAACTAATGGGGCTGATCTTGGATTGTGTACTATTTATCATTTTTTCATATTTACTTCTTCAGTGACCTTTGAATATCATATTAAATTATTCTTTGCATTTCAACATCATATTCATGTTTTTTTAGACTTACCATATCTTTTCTAAAAACTATATAAATGGGATAAAGTAATTCAATGTTTCAGTCCTCAGTTAGGGATTATTCCAAACTAATTAAATAATGCAATGAGAGACATTTTCAAAACTTCAATAAAATTATCCCCAGAAAATCATTACATTATTAACCTATATATACTCACTCTTCTTTCACTCACTCACTATTTTTTCTCTCACTCACTCAACTTATTTTTCACTCTTTCTCACTCACGCCTTTTTCACTCGATCACTCACTCTTCTTTCATTCTCACTCTTTTTTCTCACTCTCACTCACTCACTCTTTTTTCTCTCACTCACTCACACCTTTTTTCACACTCAATCACTCACTTATTTTTCACTCAATCACTCACTTTTCTTTCACTCTCACTCTTTTTTCTCTCAATCACTCACATTTTTCACTCTCACTCACTCACTCTTTTTTCTCTCACTCACTCACTCTTCTTTCACTCTCACTCACATTTTTCACTCACTCTTTTTTTCTACTCACTTAATTGCCAGCTGTTACCATCCTTAACATCTCAAAATAATAAGTTGGCCAAATCCACCACCACCTTGGCACTCGATCTGTCTGAGGGGGAAGAGAAATAAAAATGTTAATTATTATAGAAGTATAGGCTGTACTGATTCATTCTCTCTCTCTCTTTCTCCACTTATTCTCTCTCTCCTGCCACCAGTTAATTATTCTCTCTCTCTCTCTCTCTCTCCTGCCACCAGTTATTTTCTCTCTCTCTCTCCAGCCACCAGTTATTCTCTCTCTCTCCACCAGTTATTCTCTCTCTTTCTCTCTCCAGCCACCAGTTATTCTCTCTCTCTCTTCACTTCTTCCTCTCTCTCTCTCCAGCCACCAGTTATTCTCTATCTCTCCACTTCCTCTCACAAATTCCTCTCTCTCTCTCTCTCTCTCTCTCTCACACACACACACACACAGGAATAAAACTAATAAGGATACCAATAAATATAAACACATATGTCATGAAATTCAGCTTTATTTATTAACTGACTTGACATCAAAATAATCTTCTAAATATACGTGATAGACTTCTACACTTACATCATAAATAATCGCTATGTAAAAGCTAGGCAAAAAAAGGCCAAATATTTTCCTTCCATCATAATATGTAGTTTGCAAATAGCTATATAGATCAAAACTTTATTTATAGAGTGGTTTGCAAATAGTTATATAGATCAAAACTTTATTTATTGTGGTTTGCAAATAGCTATATAGAATAAAACTTTATTTATTGTGGTTTGCAAATCTCTATATATATGTACGTCAAAACTTTATTTATAAATATCTTAGCATTGATTTTTTGTTTGTTTATGATAATGTATGTTAACACTCATAAAAGCACTTTAATTAAATGACTAATTGCATCTTGCACTGCAAATGCAATAACAATGTACAGTTGCCCAAAAAGGTATTGCGATAACTATTGATACAACATTAAATATATCAATGTCCATAGTTGTTTGTAGGGATTATAAGTATGTATTACAGAAGGATATGTATATTTCCTTCTGTTATACATGTTTATAAGTACAGTATGTATTACAGAAGGATATGTATACAGTATTTCCTTCTGTTATACATGCTTATAAGTATGTATTACAGAAGGATATGTATATTTCCTTCTGTTATACATGCTTATAAGTATGTATTACAGAAAGATATGTATATTTCCTTCTGTTATACATGCTTATAGTCCCTACAAATAGTCGTGGATATTACTAGGGTTAAAGTTCTATCAAGATTTGTCGCAATACCTTTTTGGGCAACTGTACAATATATATCAAACTCACAGATGATGGAAGAAAATACGGCTTATTATTTTCCTTCGTAATTTAAAGTCAGGCTTTGAAAAACTGTCCTATAGCATAATTCTCAATCAGTAACACTCGCTGACACATTCATCACCGTTGGAAATAAAAAGCATCACCGCTTAATAATTATAATATATCAAAGATCAGGGAATAGTGATCAATGTTAGTTAGTTAGTTAGTTAGTTAGTTGAAGATAGTACAGTATTATTATTGGTGGTAATTTGGAGTTAAAAATTCCTACATTATTTATTATTCCAAACAACAGCTAATTATTATTTTGGTTAATATGATTCTGTCTGTTTTTGGACATACTTTGGAGGAATCGGAGTAAATGATTCCTCCATTACACACACACACAAAAAACAGATAAACAAACAAAAATAAATGGTGTTTGTTCTGTTGCTTGGAATATGGTAGTTAGTTCTTTTTGGAGAAACCATTTACTCCACATGTCTACATTGGAGTGTCTTGATTCCTCCAAAGTATGCCAGGAAAAACACACACACACACAAAAAAAAAAAAAAAACAGACAAAAAAAATAAAATAAATGGTGTTTGTTCTGTTGCTTGGAATACAATACAATAGTTAGTTAGTTCTTTTTGGAGAAACCGTTTACTCCAAAAACATACACCAACGATACTGTAGTAATTCATTTCATATCCTTTCTTTTATATTCCTTCACAAACAAAATCGTGCCCCTAATGTATGTAAGTATAAGTAATGTAAGTAAGTATAAGTTAATGTAAGTAAGAGATTTGAGAGAAAGACAAAACATTCAATTTACATATAAACTTGTTACACACACCAGGACATTTTTATTATTATTATTATTATTATTATTATTATTATTATTATTATTATTATTACAGGACCTCTCAACATTTTTATTATTATTTTTATTATTATTTTTATTATTATTATTATTATTTCACATTTCAAGACACACAAGAATAAGAATTAAGAAATAACACATTATTTATTTATATCTCTCATTTTTTCGTTTTCTCCAAGTTCTAATATATTTTTTATGTACTGTATGTATGTATGTAACTCTATGTATGGTTAATAAACACACACAACACTAAACAGATCTATGTACAGAAATTAAATTATAATTATCATAATGAGGCCTCAGTATTTTTGTTTGTCATCTTTTTTTTTTTTTTTTTTTTTTTTTTTTTTTTTTCAATGTTTAATTAAAGGGTTGTGTGTTTGTGTATGAAAATAAATTGGAGGCTTCTGATTCCTCCTAACTATGCCATGAAACACACACACTCTACCTCCTGTGTGTGTGTGTGTGTGTGTGTGTAAGTGTATGTTTGTGGTTGTATTGTGTGTGTGCGAGTGGTTGTGTGTGTGTGTGTGTGTGTGTAGGTGTGTGTTTGTGGTTGTATTGTGTGTGTGCGAGTGGTTGTGTGTGTGTGCGAGTGGTTGTGTGTGTGTGAGTGTGGTTGTGTGTGTGTGAGTGGTTGTGTAGGTGTGTGTGTGAGTGGTTGTGTGTGTGTGCGAGTGGTTGTGTGTGTGTGTGCGAGTGTGTGTGTGCGAGTGGTTGTGTGTGTGTGCGAGTGGTTGTGTGTGTGTGCGAGTGGTTGTGTAGGTGTGTAGGTGTCTGTGTAGGTGTGTGTGAGAGTGGTTGTGTGTGTGTGCGAGTGGTTGTGTGTGTGTGCGAGTGGTTGTGTGTGTGCGAGTGGTTGTGTAGGTGTGTAGGTGTCTGTGTAGGTGTGTGTGAGAGTGGTTGTGTGTGTGTGCGAGTGGTTGTGTGTGTGTGCGAGTGGTTGTGTGTGTGTGCGAGTGATTGTGTGTGTGTGAGTGGTTGTGTGTGTGTAGGTGTGTAGGTGTAGGTGTGCGAGTGGTTGTGTGTGTGTAGGTGTGTGTGTGTGTAGGTGTCTGTGTAGGTGTGTGTGTGTGTTTCGTGGCAATATATAAAGGAATCGTTTACCTCCAATTATTTTCTAACTACAACACACACAATCCTTAAATTAAATCCCTTTCCACACGAGAGATAAATAGAGCGACATTTTCACGCTTCTTTTAGACAGTGTTGCCATATCAAAACATAGTCCCCGGTACCCATGTCACCACTATTACCAGACACCTATAGGGTACCCACAAACTTGGTATCACTGCCTCTAGCCTCTCGTGTACATAAAAAAAGGATTTAGAAATTAATAAATACAATAGATAGATATTATTTAGATACCCCTTTGCACTTTCTATGTATAATTATGTAGTAGTAGTAGTAGCTATGGGAAGTAATTAACAGAATAATAGTTTTTTGTAATATTTACGTGAATTAATTGAGGGAATACTGTATATTCTTTGTAATATTTATGTGAACTAATTAATGGAATATTTTCTTTGTTATATTTATGTGAACTAATTAATGGAATATTTTCTTTGTTAATATTTATGTGAATTAATTAAAGGAATAATATTTTCTTTGTAATATTTATGTGAATTAATTAAAGGAATAATATTTTCTTTGTAATATTTACGTGAATTAATAATTAAGGGAATAATATTTGTTTACTAATATTTAGGATTTTGTTGTATGGGAATTAAGGGAATATTTTTTTTTAATAATATTTAGGAATTTGTTGAATGTTAATTAAGGGAATTATATATATTTTATTTATTAATATTTAGGATGTTAGGATTTTCTCCCTTAAATTAATACAATATGTTAGTCAAGTTAGTTAGTTAGTTAGTTAGTTATGGGTTTATAATATATATATATATATTTTGGAAACTGCTTTTTATCTTTATTATTCATTTAACATCAAAAATACCTCAACATTTGAAGATGCAAAATTGAAATAATAAAAATAGGCAGTTTGTTCAGGAAATATTATCAAAGTTTGAATGTTTACTTATTTACTTAATGTATCTCATATTAAATCGTACATATTATTATTATTATATTTAACACGAGTAAAATATTTGCATTGTCGTTATCTTCTATATTCATAATTAGTTTCCATTTAAAACTGTATAATCATTTTTACAATAATTATATTTTTCCACTAACCTTCATTCATTTTTATTTAATAATTATTTTCCACTAACCTTCAATTAATTATTTTATATTTTCCACTAAACTTTATTCATTCATTTTTATTTAATTTTTTTCCACTAACCTTCATTCATTTCAAACTATTATTACTAAAACAATAATATATAATAATTTCTACTAATGAATTATAAGTGTTGTTGTTGTTGTTGTTGGCAGTGTTGTTTTTTATTCATTCATGTGTATATTATTATTATATTATTATTATTATTATTATAAATGCCCACAATTATGACTAGATCAATAAATAATAGTAGTAGTATTAATTCCCTTCACACGTCCTGATAAAATTGTCTTTCATGGAATTATTTGATTGACTTTATTAATTATCACCACAAAACTCAACCCTCAAACTCCAATTTAATTAACATAAACAAAATAAAGTTACTCGGACAAAACGAATGTAGAAGAGTTTTATACGGACATAAGAAAATAAAGTGAGAGTGAATTAAAAGCGAGTGAATTTAAAGTGAGAGTGAAAGAAAAATGAGTGAATTTAAAGTGAGAGTGAAAGAAAAGTGAGTGAATTTAAAGTGAGAGTGAATTAAAAACGAGAGTGAAAGAAAAATGAGTGAATTTAAAGTGAGAGTGAAAGAAAAATGAGTGAATTTAAAGTGAGTGAATTAAAAGTGAGAGTGAAAGAAAAGTGAGAGTGAAAGAAAAGTGAGTGAATTTAAAGTGAGAGTGAAAGAAAAGCGAGTGAATTTAAAGTGAGAGTGAATGAAAAGTGAGAGTGAAAGAAAAATGAGTGTGAATTTAAAGTGAGAGTGAATTAAAAGTGAGAGAATTTAAAGTGAGAGTGAATGAAAAGCGAGTCTATCTATCTATCTATATCTCTGACGCCTCGCTTCCTCCGGGAACTCCCCCCCAAGGAGGTGACCACGGCAGAAAAGTCTCCAGTTTTCCCTGTTCCAACACTCCCTCCTTACTCCTTACTCTGTCCCTCACGTTACTCTCCTTTACATACTCTTCCACTCTGTTCCAACACTCCCTATTTACTCTTTACTCTCCTTTACATACTCTTCCACTCTGTTCCAACACTCCTTCCTTACTCCTTACTCTGTCCCTCATGTTACTCTCCTTTACATACTCTTCCACTCTGTTCCAACACTCCCTATTTACTCTTTACTCTCCTTTACATACTCTTCCACTCTGTTCCAACACTCCCTATTTACTCTTTACTCTCACATTACTCTCCTTTACATACTCTTCCACTCTGTTCCAACTCTCCCTCCTTACTACTTACTCTTTACTCTCACATTACTCTCCTTTACATACTCTTCCACTCTGTTCCAACACTCCCTATTTACTCTTTACTCTCACATTACTCTCCTTTACATACTCTTCCACTCTGTTCCAACACTCCCTCCTTACTCTTTACTCTCACATTACTCTCCTTTACATACTCTTCCACTCTGTTCTGCCTCTCACACCACATCCCACCACTTCACTTCCATACACCTTCTATACAAAAAAGTGAGAGTGGGAAATATAGTATAATAATAATAATTGGAGTTTAATTGATCAGTCATTCTCAAAATATCACAATAAGTCATAAAATATGGTTTACTTTATTAACTATTATTCTGGACTAATATTAATTGGTTATCAAGAGGCATTTTAGTTTTAATTAATATCTTCAAAAAATTAATATTAAAAACTTTGACTGTTGTAATTTACATTGGGTAGCGGGAGGCATTTTTTAATATCTTGAAAAAATTAATAATAATAATAAAAACTACTTTGGGTACCAAGAGGCATTTATTTGTTTATCTATTTATTTAAGCTTTGATAACTTGATAATAAAAAAATATAATATTAATATTTTTTTTATTATTTAAGCTTTGATGATAACTTGAAAATAAAAAAAATATTAATAATATATATTTTTTTTAAGCTTTGATAACTTGAAAAAAAAAAAAAATATTAATAATTTATTTTTAAGCTTTTATAACTTAATAATGAAAGAATATTAATATTTTTCTTTTTTATTTAAGCTTTGATAACTTGAGCAAAAATAATAAAAATAATTATAATTACTACTGAATTTTACATTGGGTACCAAGAGGCATTTTTTGGTTATTATCATTTAAACTTGAAAATAAAAAAATAATAACTACTACCATATTTTTTTATATTTTTTTTTTTGCAATTAGTGTTTCAAAAAAAAATTTACCATGTGCTTGAATTAAGATGCAGAGAAAAAAATATATATACTGTATATATATATATCTATATAATATACATCAAGTATTTCTTTCACGTTATTAAGGCAGACACGTTAACATTATTATTATTATTATTATTAATTATCATTATTATTAATTATTATTATTATTATTTATGAATTCATAATGTCGTTTGAGATTAATGCACTTGTATTTAATAACTAAATAATCTCCAGTTTTTCTGATATTAGTTAATTAATTATAGTTTTGTTAGTAATAATTATCATCTCACATAAGTTATAATTCATTGGACTCTTAGGTAATAATTATAGATTATTTTTTATGATACTGTAACTTCAAGAAGAAAATATAACTTTAAAAATATACGCACAAGTGATTAATTGTACGATTAATTTCTTTCACTTACAATAATTATTAATTCAAATTCGCTTGTTCTTCTTACAATAATTATTAAATCAAATTAAATTCTTTTTACAATAATATCAATTCAAATTAGTTTCTTTTTACAATAATTATTAAATCAAATTACTTTCTTTTTACAACAATATCACTAATTTAAATTCGCTTGTTTTTCTTATTACAATAATTATTAAATCAAATTAGTTTTTTTTTACAATAATTATTAAATCAAATTAGCGTCTTTATACAATATTCATTAATCTATATTCTCTTAATTCTTTTTACAATAATCACTAATTCAAATTCGCTTCTTGTTAATTATGTGTGTTTTTTGGTTGTGGTATTATTATTATTATTATTATTAATATTATAATTTGCATATAATTATAATATGCTTAGCAGTTTAATAATTCCTCTCCTTGTCAAACTTCATAATAATATTTACAAAACACAAATCACTCATCAATTGTGTATCATTATTATTATTATTATCATTATCATTATTATTATCATTATTATCATCATTATTATTATTATCATTATTATCATCATCATTAGTATTATTATTATTATTATCATTATTATTTCTTATTTGACATTTGTATTATTGACGGAATTACAAATACACTTTCTTTATTTACTCTAATTAAAAAAACATAGTGTATTATTTTAAACATTACATACATTTCAATAATACACATTCCTTTATAAATGTTACTCCAAAGTTCATCCCTATCAATGAGAAATATTTACTTAATTAAGGGACCCTGTGTGTGTGTGTGTGTGTGTGTGTGTGTGTGTGTGTGTGTGTGTGTGTGTGTGTGTGATGTACAGTAGTCAGAAAATTGGAGGTAAACGAGTCCTTCAAATATTGCCACGAAACACACACACACACACACACACACACACACAGACACACACACACACAGACACACACACACACACACACAGACACACACACACACACACGCACACATACACACACACACACACACACACACACACACACACACACACACACACACAGGGTTCTAATTAATAATAAGCTAAAAATGTACACAAGCCTAAATATATATTACATTACATTTCATTATATTATATTTCATGGCAGTTTTGTGTCAAGATAAACTTTTTTGGTTTTGGTCAAGCAATTAAAAGGAAGATTGTGTGTGTGTGTGTGTGTGTGTGTGTGTATGTGTGTGTGTGTGTGTGTGTGTGTGTGTGTGTGTGTGTGTGTGTGTGTGTGTGTGTGTGTGTATGTGTGTGTGTGTGTGTGTGTGTGTGTGTGTGTGTGTGTGTGTGTGTGTGTGTGTGTGTGTGTGTGTGTGTGTGTGTGTGTGTGATGTAGTCAGAAATAAATTGTAGGTTAAACAAATGAGTCCTTTAAATATTGCCACAACACACACACACACACACACACACACACACACAAACACACACACACAAACACAAACACACACACACAGGGTCCATTTAAATCACTCCTTTTTATCGTACAAATAATAATAATAATAATAATGATCAATGCATGAGAGAAGGAACATACACACACACACACACACACTCAATAATAATAATAATAAAATAATGAAAAAAATGTACAAATGATTTCCTTCTATCTATATGTATTATAATTATGATACGCCAATATTTATTAACCTATCATTTTTTAACATGTTTTTATTTATTATGATTTATTAGAGAAATTTGACTCTATCTAACCTGAGAACGTTTCTTTTTAAAATTTCCTCATATTTCAGAGATATGTTGTCAATTATTATTATTATTATTATTATTATTATTATTATTATTATTATTCTATACACCAACCTAATTTTTTTTTTAATCTAACTTGTTTTGCTTACTGGATAATTCAATGTTATACAAATATTTCCTAAGGGACCCTGTGTGTGTGTGTGTGTGTGTGTGTGTGTGTGTGTGTGTGTGTGTGTGTGTGTGTGTGTGTGTGTGTGTGTGTGTGTGTGTGATGTAGTCGGAAAAAAATTGGAAGTAAACGAGTCCTTCAAATATTGCCACGAAACACACACACACACACACACACTATCTCTCCAATACACACATCATCTCTCTCTCTTTCTCTCCAACACACACACACACACACACACACACACACACACACACACACACACAGGGTCTTTAAGGTAAATCTGTCACAGCTCCACAAACTCCATAATATGTGTTAAATTCAATATATTTTTTATCAATTTACTTTATATTAATTTCACCAAGAGTAAAAAAAAATAATGAGGATTTTATTTGAAACCTCTGTGATACATACATTATTCATAAAAATATTAATAATGCAAACTTTAAACATATTTTTTTTTATTATTACATTATTTTCTTTAGTTATTTTTCACTTGAGGCAAAAAGTTTACATTAATATATATATTTTTTTTTGAAGTATCCCATTTGTAAATCAATTCAATGTGATTATTATTATTATTATTATTATTATTTATACATCACATAATTACACTATTAATGATTTAATTAATTCATATTTTTGTTCTATCTTTCCAAACTATATTTATTACAACATCACATAAATTATTACAATATAATGATTCAATTCCTTCATGTTTTTTTTTTTCGTCCCTTTCCAAAATATTTAACACCATTTTTTTTCGTACATTTCCAAAATATTTAACACCATTTTTTTTCGTCCCTTTAAAAAAAAAATTTAACACCATTTTTTTTCGTACATTTTCAAAATATTTAACATCTTCAATTTTTTTCGTCCCTTTCCAAAATATTTAACACCTTCATATTTTTTTTCATACATTTCCAAAATATCCTGTACTATAAAATTGACTCGTAATAAATACATTAATCTCTGAAGAAAACTTATACACATTTAATAATAATTATGATCATACAATATTTAAAAACTACACTATTAATTATTTATCAATATTATTTTGCCCTTAAAAATCATCTCCCAATAATAAAAGCAATTAATATATACTTAGTAATTAGTATAGGTGCTTTTCTGTTTAATTAAAGGAAGTAAATTTATTATATTGGGGGAAATTTGAACGCTTCCAAATGCTCCAAACTATGCCATGAAACACAATCCCTCCATATAAAGGATGTATATATTGTGTTTTATGGGTAACTTTGGAGGCCTTCATTCACTCCAAATATCCTCACACCAAAAAAAAAAAATCGATTTACTGTACTTCCTTCAAATTTTTGGAGTTGCAGGAATGTGGAGTAAATAATTGTGAGGAGACAAAGAAGTATTCACGGTAAAGATTTTTATACAATACATATTACAGTATATTCTAAAGTGAAGAGTTTGTGGATATTAAGTGTGTGTGTGTGTGGGGGGGGGGGATATAAGTGAGTGTGTGTGTGTGTGTGTGGATATAAGTGTGTGTGTGTGTCAAATATAAGTGTGTGGGGGGGATATAAGTGTGTGTGTGTGAAATATAAGTGAGTGTGAAATATTAGTGTGTGTGAAATATAAGTGTGTGTGTGTGTGGGATATAAGTGTGTGTGTGTGAAATTTAAGTGTGTGTGTGTTAAATAATTACCAGCGTGTATCAAATAGCAGTGATAGAATTAAAGTTAACATTATTATTATCATCATTACTATTATTATCATTTATTATTATTATTATTATTACAATGTGACCTAAATTAAGCGTGGGAATGGTTGGTGGAAATGAGTTAATATATTGTTTGTAGAAAAAGACAGAAGTGTGAAAAAAAAAAAAAAAAAAAAAAAAAAAAAAATTGTGAGCGAGATACAAACATTAAAAAAAAAAAAAATTTGATTTAAGTAGAAATATAATTGGAAAGATGTGTTAATATGTGTGTGTGTGTGTGTGTGTGTGTGTGTGTGTGTGTGTGTGTGTGTATGTAAGGAAGAGTCAGAACAGGTACTGGACTACAACTACTATTATTTCTACTACTACTATTATTACTACTACTACTACTACTACTACTACTACTACTACTACTACTACTACTACTCTTTCTGGTAGTATTATTAAACTACTTCTTCGACAAAAAAGTTCTCTATATCGCACAGTTTATATCATTATTATTATTATTATCATTATTATTATTATTATTTTTATTATTATTATTATTCTGCAATGCAAATTTAGCGACTTTCCGCCTACCTAGCTTTTTCCACGAAGAATTATTATTTAGCAATGCAAATTTAGTGACATTTTGCATAGCTTAATTTTCCATTTAAGAGTTTGTATGTATTTAGCAAAGCAAAGTTTAGTGATAGATTGCATACAGTAGCTTTTCCCTATTTAGCAATGTGACTTTTTTAGCGATGTAACTAGTAAATTTTCCCTAGAATAATTATTTAGCATTGCCAATTTTTTAGCGATGTAACTAGTGCTAGCTTCTCCTTCGAGGAATTATTTAGCGGTGACACACACACGTTGCTTTTACCTCGAAGAACTATTTAGCTTTTCCCCGAAGAATTATTCAGCAATGCAAATATTGTAGCGATAACACACATCACTTTTCCTTCGAGGAATTTTTTGGTGATGAAACCTAGATTTTCCCTCGAAGAATTAAGTGATGTAACACGTAACTTTTCCCTCGAGGTATTTTTTGGTGATATAACACAGCTTTTGCCTCGAAGAATTAAGTGACGTAACACATAGCTTTTCCCTCGAAGAATTAAGTGATGTAACACGTAGCTTTTATCTCGAAGAATTAAGTGATGTAACACGTAGCTTTTATCTCGAAGAATTATCAAGCTTTTATCTCGAAGAATTATCTAGCTTTTCCCCCGAAGAAGTTGTCCGATAACACGACCCCAGTGGCGGTTTAGCGGCTTAGGGTGCGGGCGACGGCGAAGGCGACGAAGGTGGCGGCGAGCGTGGCGAGTGCCGTGGCGGTGGAGGCGGCCGATCCGGAGATGACGGTGACATCACGACGAGCCATCAACACTTTGTCAATGACGTGAACAACACCATTAACACACTCTACATCAGGACGAATCACACGAGCACTGATACCATTCCATTCCAAGGTGTATTCTGGAAAGGAAGGTTAGGTTAGGTTAGGTTAGGGCACTGATACCATTCCACTCCAGGTTAGGTTAGGTAGGGGAAGTAAATGGAAGGTTAGGTTAGGTAGAGGAAGTAAATGGAAGGTTAGGTTAGGTTAGGGCACTGATACCATTCTATTCCAGGTTAGGTTAGGTAGGGGAAGTAAATGGAAGGTTAGGTTAGGTAGGGGAAGTAAAGGGAAGGTTAGGTTAGGTTAGTTATGAGTAAACAATGAGCGAATGTGTACTCTGTACGGGAAGTAAAGGTTAGGTTAGGTTAGGTTAGGTAGGCCAAGTAAAGGGAAGGTTAGGTTAGGTTAGTCATGGGTAAACAAGGAGCCATGGTGTATTCTATAGGGGAAGGTTAGGTTAGGGTAGGTTAGGTTAGATAGGAAAAAGGGAGAGTAACTTGTAAATAATAATGTGTAAGTGATAAATAATAATAATGAGTAACAGGAAAAATAATGAGAAACAGATGTTATTGAAGAAAAACGAGTGACAGGAAAATATAAAATGAGTTACGATTGAATAAAAAAAAAAAAAAGAGAAAAAAAAAAAATAATAACATAATTTTTTTAGTTTTGGACAAAGTGACAAAAAAAATATATATATCACAAATTGTTACATAATACTGTATTTATATATGTGTGTATAATATTGTATTGAGTAAAGGGAGGAGATTGGTAATAAATGATTTAAATACAGTATATACAAACAAACATACATATATACAAACAATTATATAAATATACTACAGTTATGTAAATATACTTTAACGGGAATAATATTGATGATGATGATAATAATAATAATAATAATAATAATAATAATAATAATAATAATAAAAATAATAACAATAAACTATAATACAGTAATATAAATACAGTTTAATTAATTAATACTAAAAGCCATTTTATCATTGCTTAATTTACCATAATCATTATTACAATACAGTATATAAATATAAATATACAATATAATTATAAATATTTAGCTCAATTTTCAGGCAACATGCATAATTATCTAACTTTTTTTTCTGGAGTAAATGATTCCTCCAAACTATTCCAAGCAACAACAACAGAACAAACATTTATTATTATTATTATTATTATTATTATTATTATTATTGGTATTATTATTATTATTATTATTATTATTATTGGTATTATTATTATTATTATTATTATTTTTGGTAAATCTGGAGTAACTGATTCCTCCAAACTATTATTATTATTTTTATTATTATTATTTTAGTTCATTTGTGTGTTCTGTTGTTTCCTGACATACTTTGGAGGAATCAAGACACTCCAATATAATCAATAAAATTAATTACTACTTTAATCAAACAAGCAAACATGCAATAACATTATTTAATTTTTTTGAAGGTTGGGTATCAAGCAATTAATAAATAAATATATAAATAAATGAATATATAATAGGATTTTTTACTATTCTTATAAACAATTAATTAAAATGGATAAATAAATAGCATCTCTCACTATTCTTTTAATAAATTAATAAATAAATAAATAAATAAATAGCATCTCTCACTATTCTTTTAATAAATTAATAAATAAATAAATAAATAAATAGCATCTCTCACTATTCTTTTAATAAATTAATAAATAAATAAATAAATAGCATCTCTCACTATTCTTTTAATAAATTAATAAATAAATAAATAGATAAATAGCATCTCTCACTATTCTTTTAATAAATAAAAAAATAAATAGCCTCTCTCACTATTCTTTTAATAAATAATAAAATAAATAAAATATAAAAATATCTCTCACTGTTCTTATAAATATCTAACTAACTAAATAAATATGAAAATAAATAAAATAAAAAGGAAGAAATTAAAAGTTTAAATAATAATAATAGAGAAAGATTCATTTTTCATTTGTGCAACTTTTCTCAAAAAAAAAAAAAAATGAAAATTGGAGTTAAACGAGTCCTTCAAACCACTCATGGCATAGTTTGGAGGAATCAGAAGCCTCCAATTCTCACACACACACATACACACACACACACACACACACATACACACACACAGAAAAAAAACAGTAAAAATAATAAACTATGAAAAATTTTACAACTATATTCAACCTACTGTATAAAAATGGAAATAAATAATAATAATAATAATAATAATTCTACCACAAGTCAGGAATTTATTAGTAAAAGGGAACAACAACAATAAAATAAAAAACAACAATAACAACAATAATAAATAATAACAATAATAATAAATAATAAATAATAAATCTACCACAAGTTCAGGAATTTTGTAGTAAAAGGGAACAACAACAATAAAATAAAAAACAACAATAACAACAATAATAAATAATAATAATAAATAATAAATAATAAATATAATAATAATAATCTTACCGCCACCAGTTGGGTTCCTTTCACCACCTAAATAAAAAAAAAAAAATGTTTGGAAAATACATTAACATTTATTCCTATCGATAATTTTGAAGATTAATTAAATTGGGTTTGTATAAGAATAATTAAAAGAAAGTTATAGAAGTATTTGTTGGAGTTTTTGGAGTATATAATTCCTCCAAATTAATTAAGAGAGTTATAGAATAATTTGTTGGAGTTTTTGGAGTAAATAATTCCTCCAAATTAATTAAGAGAGTTATATAAGGTATTTGTTGGAGTTTTTGGAGCACACAAATCCTCCAAACTTGAAATATTTAATAACGAAGACAAAAAAAAAAAAGTGTATTTCCCTGTTTAAAAAAAAAAAAAAAAAAAAAAAGAGAAAAAAAAAAAAAAAAAAAAAAAAAAGTGTCGTACGTTCGTGATTTTCCAAAATGCTGAAAGGAGATTATTAGTTAATTAATGTATTAGTTAATTTATTTATTTTCTTGCTTGATCACCAAAGATATAATTACTAGTTTTAATCAATTTAAACATTCGCTTTTTGTGGCCATACAGTGCAAAAGTGATATTAGTGATAGTAGTGATAGTGATAGTTGTAGTGTGTGTGTGTGTGTGTGTGTGTGTGTGTGTGTGTGTGTGTGTGTGTGTGTGTGTGTGTGTGTGTGTGTGTGTGTGTGTGTGTGTGTGTGTGTGTGTGTGTGTGTGTGTGTGTGTGTGTAGCCTAACCTCCAATTTTTTTACTACATCATGAGACCGAGTTATATAATTATACAGTATATAAAAAAATACATTACATTACATTACAGAAATTCAATAGCATAAATCAGGAATCAAAATTAAGCATAATAATTACAGAGGGATTCATTGTAAATTTGAGAGGTTGCATTATTTTGATTATGGACCCTGTGTGTGTGTGTGTGTGTGTGTGTGTGTGTGTGTGTGTGTGTGTGTGTGTGTGTGTGTGTGTGTGTGTGTGTGTGTGTGTGTGTGTGTGTGTGTGTGTGTGTGTGTGTGTGTGTGTGTGTGAAAATTGGAGGCTTCTGATTCCTCCTGACCATGCCATGAAACCACAAGCTCCTTCCATATGTGTGTGTGTGTGTGTGTGTGTGTGTGTGTGTTTGGTGGTCATGCTTGTGTGAAAAGGATACTGTAGTGTGTGTGTGTGTGTGTGTGTGTGTGTGTGTGTGTGTGTGTGTGTGTGTGTGTGTGTTTGAAGGACTCATTTACCTCCAATAATTTTCTGACTACATCACACACACACACACACACACACACACACACACACAGAGGTTCCCTTAAGGTGAGATTATTTTTGTTGGTAAACTGGAGAGCTACCAAATCCTCCAATCTATACCAAAAACAAAAAAACACACACACACACTCTCTCTCTCACATATACACACACATACACACACACTCTCTCTCTCTCTCTCTCTCTCTCTCTCTCTCTCTCTCTCTCTCTCTCTCTCTCTCTTACACACACACACACACAATTTGTAAGACATAAGTGGTCTATTTCCTGACATAGCTATTTTGGAGGACTCATTAACCGCTCCAATTTACCAACAACACAATTTTCACCCATAATTAAATAAATCATTCCTTAGGTGAATATTAACTAGCCAATAAAGTGAGTGAATATAAGGTGCGTGTTAAAGCAGGGGGGGGGGGAGGGGAGGGGAGGGGGGGAACTGACTGACTGACTGACTGACTGATATTCACCTATATAGTTTTAATCACGTTCTGGACACGTTTTCACCAACTGTTACCCTCCCGGAATGAGCTCAGAGGTCTTATTAGTGACTGACTGTGTGTGTGTGTGTGTGTGTGTGTGACTGGCTGGCCTTCTGCTGCATCGACACACACACACACACACACAGTCGGTCATTAATAAGAGCTCTGAGCTCATTCCGGGAGGGTAACAGTTGGCGTAGAACGTGTCCGGAACGTGATCAAAACACCGGGTGAAAAACAAACAAAAACAAACAGTACAAAGCAACAAACTGGGCCCAGGGGGGAGGGGGAGGTGTGTGGGGGTGTACTGGGGGGAGAGGGGGGGAGTGTGAGTGTGTGGGGGTGTACTGGGGGGGAGTGTGTGTGTGTGTGGGGGGGGGGGGTTGTTTTGGTTTAATCACACACCTACTACGTCAGAATAATCGGTCGCCTCATTTTCCACATCAAGTGATTCGCTCAGGTCTGTTGAGGAGTTTTATAAATACTATAGAAACTCATAGAAATACTCATAGAAACCCATTCATTAAATTTTGCACATCATTATTATATATATCCTGATAAAAACCAATTAAATTTTGTATAGAAATGGATTAAATTTTGCATAGATAGATAGAAACTCATAGAAATACTCATAGAAACCCATTAATTAAATTTTGCACATAATTATTATATATATCCTGATGGTAACCGATTAAATTTTGCATAGATAGATAGATAGAAATGGATTAAATTTTACACATCATTATTATATATATCCTGATAGAAACCAATTAAATTTTGTATAGAAATGGATTAAATTTTGCATAGATACTGTAGATAGAAATGGATTAAATTTTGCATAGATAGATAGAAACAGATAAAATTTAACACAAATGGATAAAAATGGATTAAATTTAGCACAAATGGATAGAAACAGATTAAATTTACCACAGATAGATAGAAACAGATTAAATTTAGAACATATGTAATTATTATAACCTGGTAGAAATGGATTACTGTATATTAAAAAAAAAAAAAAAATTTTTTTTTTTGCACATAACTACACCTAAATAAAAAACTACAAAAAAAAAACACAAATAAAATAAATACCTAAATAAAAAACACTACAAAAAAAAAACACAAATAAAATAAATACCTAAATAAAAAATACTACAAA
>JAWZYT010005612.1:35000-47500 GCA_034508575.1 Petrolisthes manimaculis
TAAATAGATAAATAAATAGATAAATAAATAGACGAGTAAATAAACAGACAAATAAATAGACGAGTAAATAAATAGACAAATAAATAGATGAGTAAATAAACAGACAAATAAATAGACGAGTAAATAAATAGACAAATAAATAGATGAGTAAATAAAGACAAATAAATAGACAAATAAATAGACAAGTCAATAGACAAATAAATAGACAAATAAATAAATAGACAAATAAATCAATCACCTTAGCATGGGGTCTGTGGCGAGCTTCTCATAGACGGTCTGTGATGGAATACCGAGGATGCGATCAATAATATGTATGACCCCATTCTTAGCGGCAATGTTAGGCGTGGTGATGGTAGCGTTGACACCACCTCCCTCTAACGACACGATGGGTACAGGCTCGTTGGGGTTGTTTACGGCGAAGTACAGGTTGCGACGCGGGCTGAGCGTGTCCTCCTGGAAGTTCTGGGGGTTAGGGGGGTGCGGGGCGGGGCGGGGCGGGACGGGGGGGTGAAGGAATGGGGTGGAGTGGGAGGGAGGGTAAAGAGATGTGTTTTGGTGAGGCGTGCTGCTGTTGTTGCTGTGTGCTGCGTTTAAGCTCAAAGCAGAATACTGTATACCTCTATGGTTAACTACTGTATACTACTAATGAAATAAAATAGTATGTAGATACTGTAGTAGTAAACCCCATGCTACTATTAAACCATTACTATCACCGCTATGGTTAACTATACTACTAATGAAATAAAATAGTATGTAGATATTAACCCCCATGCTACTATTAAACCATTACTATCACCGCTATGGTCAATAACTATCCGACTAATGAAATAAAATAGTATATAGATAGTAGTAAACTCCATGCTACTATTAAACCATTACTATCACTACTATGGTCAACAACTATCCGACTAATGAAATATAATAGTAAGTAGATATTAATTCCCATGCTACTAAAAAAACTATTACTAATTCTAAGATAATTTATTTGAATAAAATAATAATAAAATAGATAATAATAAAATAGTATGTAGATATTAATTCCCATGCTACTAAAAAACCATTACTATTTCTAAGATACCAGTAAACTATAAATAAAATAGTATGTAGATAGTAATCCCCATGCTATTAAAAAAACCATTACTATTTCTAAGATACCAGTAAACTAGTTTTATATAAGAACTTCTTGGATTTGCTTTATTTATTTTTGCCACCTGTTCTATATGGATACAATCTTTATGTAAAATAATTTTAAACTAATATTTTGGTCGCTCGTTCTATACGAGAATCGTTCTATGTGAATACGTTCTATACGAGAATCGTTCTATGTGAACACGTTCTATACGAGACCGAGGTGTATTTATGACAAGCAATATCACTGAATTATGTTAATATGTAAAATATATAATTAAGTACAAAATTAATAATCTATATATCTGAATTATATATGTTAGTAAGCAAACTATATTTATTACGTATAAAATTATCTATACCTTTACATACTGTATACAATAGTACAGAATATTATTATTATTACTAAGCTTGAAAATTTGTATATCTTGAATTTAAAGTGTGGTTTAGTTGTATTAATAAATAAATTAATGAGTACTAATTAATTATCATGCTATTAAAAAAAAAAAAAAATATATATATATATACAGTGTATATATTATTTTGTATTAGTAAATAAATTAACGAGTAGTAATTAATTTTGTATCATGCTATTACAAAAAAAAAAAACTAATTATTATCGTCATTACCTCATTCTTTTTTTTTTTTTTTTTTTTGGTTAGGGGTCATGCAGTATTGCCAACTCGAGCA
This sequence comes from Petrolisthes manimaculis, assembly GCA_034508575.1. Lineage (NCBI taxonomy): Eukaryota > Metazoa > Arthropoda > Malacostraca > Decapoda > Porcellanidae > Petrolisthes > Petrolisthes manimaculis. The sequence goes on from JAWZYT010005612.1 coordinate 36,819, forward strand.
ATAACAATAGATCATGCAACATTGCCAATTCAAGCAAAAGCCATGCAAAGCTCCATCAAGCAATTATTTTACATCATATCAATTTAAATATAGGATTTCTCAAAGTTATTTATAAATATTTGAGTTTAAACGATAATGTGTGTGTGTGTGTGTGTTTTAATTCATGTGTGTATGTATGTATGTGTGTGTGTGTTTTAATTCATGTGTGTATGTATGTGTGTGTGTGTTTTAATTCATGTATGTATGTGTGTGTATATGTACATTTTAACTCATATATTGTACAGTATATATGTATGTATGTATATGTGTATGTGTATGTATCTATGTATATATATGTATGTATGTATATGTGTGTGTATGTGTGTGTGTACAGTACATTTTAACTCATATATTGTACAGTATATATGTATGTATGTATGTATATGTGCGTATATGTATGTATATGTGCGTATATATGTGTGTGTACATACCTGGGTGACGGTATGAGCCACTATCTCATCCGTAGTGAGGCGGTTGGGTACAATGTGCATCCGTACCAACCGCTTCAGTCGCTCAGAATTCAACGTCACCTATTATTTTTTAGAGAGCGGAGAAAATTTATGTTATTATTATTATTATTGTTTATTATTATTATTAATTAAGTATTATATATTAATAATGTTAATTATTATTGTTAATTATTCATATTATTTATGAATAATTAATGTTTTTCTTGCATGTCGAACATGATAAACATGAGTACGTCACATATATTATAACACAATATAGTCACAGCAACACACAAGGCCATAAAAGACACAAGAATATGAAACCTATTTAGTTACAATGTTTTTGTGAGAGATGGATGAAATTTACTCGCACAAATAATTCTGTATCTTGCTTACGTGTGAGTTTATCTAAAATCTGATTATACTATCGTGTACAGGATAATTTTCCAAATAAGAGTAGTGGTTTTATTTTTAAATTGATTTCCTTACTGCAGTAAATACACAACCAAATGTAAAAAGCGGTACAGTATACACTTTTTATAACACTTTTCAACTTCTACTTCTCATATTTATTTGTATTTTGGTTGTAATGAAGTTTGGACAACTTATTCCAGTTCCAAATTTATCGTAGAGTCTTAAAATCCAAACAAAATATGTGTATCTGTTGTAATATTAGAACAGGAAGCAATTTATTACAAATATGTAGTTCTGTGAGGAAAGATTATGGCTGTAAGCGAGGTAGAGGCCGCCAGCCAATCAGCCACGAGTATTCATACCCACGTAGGTCTACACCTCCTGCCAGTGGACAGCCGTAAAGGAATGCATTATTGTTGACTATAATATGACATAACAAAATTCTACTTCAAAATTACCCCATAACTCTACTTACTAACCCCATAACCCTAACTCTACTTACTAACTTCACTAACTCTCCTCCTTCCTTCCTCACTAACTCTCCTCCTTCCTCACTAACTCTCCCCTAACTCTCCTTCCTTCCCTTCCTCACCTTCTGTAGACGTTCCTGATTTAACCATAACACTAACTCTTCTCCTTCCTTCCTAACTCTCCTCCTTCCTTCCTCACTAACTCTCCTCCCTCCTCACTAACTCTCCTCCTTCCTTCCTTACTAACTCTCCCCCTTCCTTCCTCACTAACTCTCCTCCTTCCTCACTCACTCTCCTTCCTCACTAACTCTCCTTCCTAACTCACCTTCTGTAGACGTTCCTGATTAACCATCCTGAAGCAGTTACCCATAATTAAACACTAACTCTTCTTACTAATCCCATAACTCTAACTCTCCTCCTTCCTCACTAACTCTCCCCTAACTCTCCTTCCTTACTAACTCACCTTCTGTAGACGTTCCTGATTAACCATCCTGAAGCAGTTACCCATAATTAAACACTAACTCTACTTACCCATAAAATATACACTAACTCTCCTCCTTTCTCACTAACTCTCCCCCTTCCTTCCTCACTAACTCTCCCTACTAACTCACCTTCTGTAGACGTTCCTGATTTAACCATAACACTAACTCTCCTCCTTCCTTACTAACTCTCCCCTAACTCTCCTCCTTCCTCACTAACTCTCCCCCTTCCTTCCTCACTAACTCTCCTCCTCCCTTCCCTTCCTCACCTTCTGTAGACGTTCCTGATTAACCATCCTGAAGGCAGTATTAGATGGAGCAAACAGTGTTCTATCCTTCTCAACCATCAGTTCGTGTATCATGTCTTGGTAATGTTCACGCATCAGGTTGTGAAATTTGGAGAGCTGGCCGTCCTTTTCCTGGGGGTTTGGGGGTTGTGGAGAGGTTGTTTAGTAGTGGTTGTTGTTGTGGAGAGGTTATTTATTAGTGGTTGTGGTTGTTGTGGTGGTGGTTGTGGGAGTGGTTGTAGGAGGGGTGGTTGTGGTGGGAGGAGTAGTGGTAGTGATCATTAGTGGTCGATCAATAATAATAATAATAAAGTTACCTGAAGATATAAGATAAATAATGACATTTTAACTATAATAATAATATAATAATAATAATAATAATAATAATAATAATAAACAAATTACCTGGAGATATGAGATAATGGTAGACGCAACAATCATTAGTGGTCGATCAATGAGATGTACGACTCCATTCTTGACGGGTATATTTCCCTTGGGTATCCGTGCCATGGCTGTTCCCTTCTCGTGTGATACGTCGCCGGCCACAATGTTACTCTTTACGTAATCTGTTGGTGGAGAGAGAGGGAGTGGGGAGGTGGGGGGGATGGGAGTGGGGGAGAGTGTGGGAGAGAGGGAGAGAGAGAGGGGGATGGGAAGGGGAGAGAGTAGGGGAGGGGGAATATGGGAGTGGGAGAAGGGGAAAGAGGGAGAGATGGGAGAGAGTGTGGGAGAGAGGGAGAGAGGAGGGGGGAGGGAGAAGGAGGGAGAGAGAGTAGGGAAGGAGAAGGGGGGGATGGAGGAGAAATTAATAACAATGAAAACAATAATACTGTATAACAATTAATAAAACAAACTCTGTCGTCAACTCACACATCAAAACACAAACAATACAAACACTGCCTCATACATAAACTTACACATCAAAACATAACAAAACACAAACATTAAAATACAAACACACACATCAAAACACAAACATTAAAACACAAACACACACATCAAAACATAACAAAACACAAACAATAAAACACAAACACACACATCAAAACACAAACACAAACATCAAAACACAAACACTTCCTCGTCAATAAACTTACACGTCATAACATTACTATCCGGACGAGTGACATTTTCCATGAACAAAACCACTTTGAGGTTATCCGAGAAGGCCATACTCTCGAACTGATCCGTGGGCTTCTCTACGGTCCTGGTGAACAGTACGTGGTCCGGGATAACATGGCCGTGGACCACCTGCTTGTCAATCAGGTCCTGCTGGGTGTTGGCGTGGTCCGTGTGCTGTTTGGAAAAGGGAACGCAAAAAAATGGCACATAATTAGCTACATATTTTTTTTTTTTTTTTTTTTTTTTTTCCTACATATCTATAATCTTATCTCATCATTTTTCCTACATTTCTATCATTTTCTTGGTAATTTTTCCTACATTTCTATAATTTTCTTGATATTTTTCCTACATTTTTATAATTTTATTGGTAATTTTTCCTACATTTCTATACAGTAATTTTGTTGATATTTTTCCTACATTTCTATAATTCTGTTGGTAATTTTTCCTACATTTTTATAATCTTATCTCATCATTTTTCCTACATATCTATAATTTTGTTAATAATTTAGTGCATTTGTTGTGGAGTTGTAGGATAATTTAATTGATACATTCTCCTCTCCTCTCTTTTTAAGCGAGTTTAAATTATGCGAATTTGAAATAGTGTGGTGCGTATCATGAAAAAAATGAAATAAATGCAATTTACACAAACTCTTAAAATAATACGATCAAGGAGGCTCCATTTTCAAGTTAAAGTACCATTATTTCTTATGGAAATGTACAATTTACTTTATGCGACCCCTTCAGGAACCTAACCTACCATAAAAAATAAAGAGTTGAGTGTATAAAAAAATAATGTACAGTATTACAAAAGAGTGGCGCTGTTGTTGGTGTGGTGAAGCCGTGAACTACAGGTACAGTATATACCACAAGCAGCAAGCAAGGGGGTGTGGGAATAGGGGACAGGCTTGGGGTTTTTTTTTGGAGGGTGCGGGAGTAGGGGGACAGGCTTGGGGGGGTTAGGGGGTGTGTGTGGGAATAGGTTACAAGCTTTCTACCCACCCCCAAGCCTGTCCCCCTATTCCCGCACCCCATAGTCCCCCCTCAAGCCTGTCCCCCTATTCCCGCACCCCCCAGTCCCCCCTCAAGCCTGTCCCCTACTCCCACACCCCCTAAAGCAGTCAATATTCAACACAAATTCTAAGTAATTATTTCACTCTGGGTAGATAATTTATTTACCAACCTTCTATCTCCGTGATCACCATATTCAATAAATAAATAAATGTTAACTATGGTAATTAGTGTTATGGGTGTGTTATGGGAGTTGTAAGTGTGTTATGGGAGTTGTAAGTGTGTTATGGGTGTGTTATGGGAGTTGTAAGTGTGTTATGGGTGTGTTATGGGTGTTGTAAGTGTGTTATGGGAGTTGTAAGTGTGTTATGGGTGTGTTATGGGAGTTGTAAGTGTGTTATGGGAGTGTTATGGGTGTGTTATGGGAGTTGTAAGTGTGTTATGGGTGTTACATAGTTATAAGAAAGGAGATACTGTAGTTTTATGGAGAATATAATTACTGTAATCCTTAAATTTAATGTGTATGTGTGTGTATGTATGTATGTATGTATGTATGTGTGTATATGTGTCTGTGTGAATTATTATTACCATAATCAATAAAATTCACCAACATTATAATTTTTTGTCTAATATAATACATTACATAAATACATACAGTATATACAAAAAATAAAAACTAATTCTATCACTATTTCTCTTATTAATTCTCTCACTAATTCCTATAAATTTCTCACTAATTCTTAATAATTTTCCAACTAATTCTTTTACTAATTCTCCTAATAATAATAATAATAATAATAATAATAAAAATAAAAATAATAATACTGTACAGGTAAAATAATAATAATAACAATAATAATAATAATAATAATAATAATAACAATAATAATAATAATAATAATAATAATAATAATAATAATAATAATAATAATAATAATGTTTGTTCAAAATCTCCAACAAGAAATAAAATAAATATAATCTCCCTTAATTAAGCATCTAGGGTCATTTTTCTCTTATTTCCGGAGTAAATGATTCCTCCAAACTTTCCTATTCTATTCCAAGCAACAGGAAAATTAATTATCACCAATATTATTTTCTGTTTATTAATTTATTCCGTTTCTGTATTTTTGGAGGAATCTGTTTGCTCCAAATTTAAGTTTTGGAGGAATCTGTTTATTCCAAATTTAAGAATTGGAGGAATCTGTTTACTCCGGAATAATTTTTTTGGAGGAATCTGTTTACTCCGGAATAATTTTTTTGGAGGAATCTGTTTACTCCGGAATAATTTTTTTGGAGGAACCTGTTTGCTCCTAATTAATTTTTTTGGAGGAAACTGTTTGCTCCGGAATAAATTTTTTGGAGTTAACTGTTTGCTCCGGAATAATTTTTTTTGGAGGAACTTGTTTACTCCGGAATAATTTTTTTGGAGGAAACTGTTTACTCCGGAATAAATTTTTATTGGGGGAATCTGTTTGCTCCGGAATAAATTTTTTGGGGGAATCTGTTTACTCCGGATTATTTTTAAATGATGAGTGACATGAAATAAAAGATGATTATTTTGATGAGGTTAATTTTTTCGTTCATCGCTGTCGGTTTTTTTTTCTACATAAATATATTTGTGTGTGTGTGTGTGTGTGTATGTGTGTGTGTGATGGAGAGGAGATGTGTGTGTGTGTGTGTGTGTGTGTGTTGGAGATGAGATGTGTGTGTGTATGTGTGTGTGTGTGTGTATAAGATGTACAAAATTTACTACAAAGCTCATTAATATACAACATGCTTCAAACTTTTACAAACATCACAACAATAACAACAACAACAATAATAATAATAATAATAACAAAAATGAAAAAAAAAAAAAAATAATAATAATAATAATAATAATAATAATAACAATAATAATAATAATAATTCATAAATAAATTCTTTCTACAACTAATATTTTTGTTTATACATATATACACCAAAAGCTACAAGCATACAATAGGTAGCCATACAAAATGCAATAACAATAATTAATAATAAATAAATAATAAATAAAATAAAAAAGTTATGGTGAGAAACAGAAGTGATTTTAACAAGTAACTAATTTTTCTTTTATATATATATATATTTAAATAAGACGAGATTTTTTTTTATATATATAATTAAGACAAGATTTTTTATTTATTAATTAAGATGGGAATTTCATTAATTATTTTTTAATTAAGACGAAAATTTCCCTTTTTCATAATTACGACATAAATTTCCTTTTTTTTTTATTAATTAATTAAGATGAGAATTTCATTTTTTTAGAATAATTAAGATGATTTTTTTTTTCTTTTTTTTTGGGGGGGGGGGAGGGATATGTTTGAGTGCTCCAAACTCTGCCTAGGAAACACACACACACACACACACACACACACACACACACACACACACACACACACACTCAGTTACACACACACTCGAAATTTAATTCACCGATAAACAATATTAATTTTGGCTTTTAATTATAAGGAACCTTGTGTGTGTGTGTGTGTGTGTGTGTGTGTGTATGTGAAGAAGAGAAACTGTGTGTGTGTGTGTGTGTGTGTGTGTGTGTGTGTGTGTGTGTGTGAGGAAGAGAAACTGTGTGTGTGTGTGTGTGTGTGTGAAAATTGGAGGTATACGAGTCCTTCAAATATTGTCACAAAACACACACACACACACACACACACACACACACACACACACACACACACAGGGTCCTTACTTAATTAATACTAGTACAGTACTTGTTAAAATTCACCACCATAACCACACATAAATAATAATAATAATAATAAACATAAATAAAATAAAAATAATAATAATAATAATAATAACAAAAATAATAATAAAAATAAAAATAAAAATAACAAAAATAATAATAATAATAATAATAATAATAATAATAATAATATATACATGCATTAAGGACGGATTATTTTGTTGGGTGAATTGGAGGGAGTGAGTCCTCCAAAACCTCCGGGAAACACATTATGCTACTTTATAATATAATGTCTGTGTGTGTGTGTGTGTGTGTGTGTGTGTGTATCTGTGTGTCTGTCTCTCATTTTTTTGTGTGTGTGTTGTTTTTCTGTGTGTGTGTGTGTTGTTTTTCTGTGTGTGTGTGTGTGTGTGTTGTTTTTCTGTGTGTGTGTGTGTGTGTTGTTTTTCTGTGTGTGTGTGTGTGTGTGTGTGTTAGGGTCAATTCCAATGGATAGTATTGGACAAAAAAATGTTAGCGGTATATTTAATTAAATGACTTATGGCTGAATTATTTAATAATAATAATAATAATAATAATAATAATAATAATAATAATAATAATCCGTCCTTAAGAGAGAGAGGGGAAATTTAATTCAGTTTTGGTAAATTTGTACCAGAAGTGAATTAATTAACCCCCATTTTTTATTCATTTATTATTTAATTAATTATTAATAGTAAAAAAGGTGAGGAAAGGTGCAACAAGATAATAATAATAATTAAGATAGAAACAATTTTTAAAGTAAAATATTTTTCTGTCGTCGTCATTGTCGTTTTTTTTTTTTTTTTTTTTTTTTTGCATATTCTGTTGATTTAAAAAAAATTGTATATTCTGTCGATTTTTTTTTTTTTAATTCTGTCTATTTTTTTTATTTTTATATATATTCTGTCTATTTTTTTTTATTTTTTTTGTATATTCTGTCTATTTTTGTTTTGTTTTTTGTATATATATATAGGCACATCCTTCCTTCTTATACTCACCAAAAGTTTCAAGTTGGAAGCAGTGGGTAGAGAGGAAAAAACAAAGAGAAAAATAAGGTAAATAAGATGCTCAATATTCCAATGAAATGGTAAAAAAAAAAAAAAAAAAAAAAAAAAATCTGTTTTTTTTTTATGTTTTTTTTTCAATTTTTTTTTTTTTGCATTATTTTTTTCTGGTCCAAAAAAACAGGAAGCGCATTTTTTGCACAGCGTATTGCAGAGGTGTTCGATTGATATGATGTCTATTACAAAAAATAATAATATATATATACGTACATACATACAGTACAGCATTTAAAATAAAAATAAAAAAATGTCCATTTCAATAATAAAAATGTACTGCAGTTCTGTACTTAAAAAAATATATTACATACCGTCTATTCTAAAATTTGTATATACGGTATTTTCTAAAATGTCTATATTCTAAAATTTGAATATTCTAAAATTTCTATACTGTATTCTAAAATTTGAATATTCTAAAATTTGTATATTCTAAAATTTGTAAAATACGGTATTTTCTAAAATTTCTATATTCTAAAATTTGTATATTCTAAAATTTATATATTCCGTATATTCTAAAAAAATATTGATTCTAAAATTTGTACATAAAGTATTTTCCAAAATTTTGTGCTTGTTGTAAATGTAATGTTTATTGATGTACTGTAACTGTACTTTTTTAACGGTACAGTACACATCAAAAATAACAATAATAACAATAATAATAATAATAACAATAATAATAATAATAATAATAATAATAATAAAAAAAATGATAATAATAAAAATCTGTCTATCTACTGTACTTAATAAAAAAAAATGAATTATCGTTAATATCTATAAATTTATTTCTTGTGGTTTTATGATAATTAATTAATTTTTCTACGTATTATAAAAAATTCAAAGTGAAAAAAAAAAAAAAAAAAAAAAATAGCGTATAATTTATAAATTCATCGTATAATAAAAAAAATCAGTCAGTGAAAAAAAAAATGTATAATTATTTATTTATTTTATTTATTAATTTATTTATTCTATCGTAAATTATTCATATTATTCATCATATCAATGAATACCTACAATACAGTACTATGCAAAAATACGCACCCTATACATTAATACATATTCCGTATTACTAATAAGTATGTAGCTTATGGCAGTGCAAAAATATTAAGTAAAAAAAAAAAAAAAAAAAAAAAAAAAAAATACCAAAAAAAAAAAAAAAAAGACAACACTGAAAAAAGACAAAAATTAATAATAATAATAATAATTATAATAATAAGGAAAAAATGCATGTAATAAAAATAAGTAACCTGGTTCAGATGTCTTCAAAAAAGTAATAATAATTTTTTTTTGGGAAGAAATATAGCAAAAAAAAAAAAAAAAAAAAAATTAAGAAAAAAGAAATAATAGTAATAATAATAATGTATAGACAAACCAAACTATAAATAAGGATCCTCAGAGTTACCACACCACTCCTTCCATGGATTTTTGGAATGTGTTACCAGATAAAATATTGTCATGATGAATTTCTTAATTATATATAAATACAAACTTATTTTACGGCCCTAAATGGTCATAGTGTATTTTACTATAGGGCAGCAGCTGTATAATACATATATACATATACATGTGTATACATATATACATATTAATAATGGTAAATAAATAATTAAAGGCTATAAAGAAAATGAATAAAATTGATCAAGCAAGTTTCTTTCATATATAAAACTCGAGATGTGCCTAAAAAAAAAATATATATATAAATATATATATAACTGTATTGAAGTCAACATAAATACAGTAATACAATAAGTACAGTATACAGCTTTGAAACAGTCCACCAATGATGATATTTTAATGTACAGTGAAACAGACCCAATGAAAAGTTGTCGCTATGCAGATTTAATTATGTATTTAATTTATCATCTGCGTGCAATTGTACATGTTATTATGTATTTATTTACTGTCTGTAGATATTCAAAACATTCCTGTATACTTATTATTATTATTGCTGGTAAATGTATAGTCTGTTAAAAAGTTTTGGAACCACCCCTACATTAATTTTAACCTGTGTAAGCTTGGTAGTGTTGGTACTGCACACACTGGACAGCTGTTGGTACCTTGTGACATCTGGGACGGGTATTGTCTTCACCCCGGCCGATAAATTATATGTGGATCGCGGCAGTGACAACTTTTTTATATACAAAATTTAGCCGATTTTAAATTACATTATTTTGAGCGTTCAAGAACTCTTACTATTTGACTATTTATTATTGAGTATTTTATAACTAACATAACTGTGAAATACCCAGAAAAAATAGCACTGGGTGAAAGAACATCATTCCTACTTGTCTACCCATGATACACGGAGAGGAGAGACAGGGGGGAGGGGGGAGAGACAGGGGGGTACGGGGGACGGCGGGGGGGGAGTATAATATTAGACACTCACCACTCAGGCATACCAACATTACACTGACAAAGGGGTGGTTTCAATTTTTTTTTATTTTTTTTTGCAGACTGTACCACTATTAGCAGGGGGGGAGTAGGGGACAGGCTTGGGGGGGGTGCGGGAGTAGGGGACAGGCTTGGGGGGAGTGCAGGAGTAGGGGACAGGCTTAGGGGGGGGTGCGGGAGTAGGGGGACAGGCTTAGGGGGGGTGCGGGAGTAGGG
>JAWZYT010005612.1:50000-55000 GCA_034508575.1 Petrolisthes manimaculis
AGTGTGTGTGTGTGTGTGTGTGTGTGTGTGTGTGTGTGTGTGTGTGTGTGTGTGTAAGTGTGTGTGTGTGTGTGTGTGTGTGTGTGTGTTTTAAGTTGAAAGATGCAATTTTTTGTTTGAAGTACTGTATAAAGATATGTATGTATGTATGTATGTATGTATGTATGTATGTATGTATGTATGTATGTATGTATGTATGTATATATATGTATGTACTGTATGTGTGTATGTTCGTTCTATGCTAAACGGAAAAATGAACATACCCAAAAAATTATACATAAAATAATGTAAAAACAAAATTCTATAAAGTGCGATGAAAATTGGCAGAAAAAAGATTAAAACACGACTATAAAACCTTAGGCTAAATTTTACATACTGAATAATAATAATAATAATAATAATAACAATAATAATAATAATGATAATAATGATAATAATAATGATAATAATGATAATAATGATAATAATGATAATGATAATAATAATGATAATAATAATAACAACAATAATAATAATAATAATAATGATGACAATAATAATAATAATAATAATAATAATAATGATAATAATAATAATAATGATAATAATAATAATAATGATGACAATAATAATAATAATAATAAAAATAATGTACACTTGCAGACATTTAATACAGATACACCTGAAATATAGGGTTAAGATGAGATGATATATATGTGTGTGTGTGTGTGTGTGTATGTGTGTGTGTGTGTGTGTGTGTGTGTGTGATGTAGTCAGAAAATTGGAGGTAAACGAGTCCTTCAAATATTGCCACAAAACACACACACACACACACACACACACACATACACACACACACACATACACACACACACACACACACATATAGTCAGGAGGAATCAGAAGCCTCCAATTTTCATACACACACATACATAGATTAAAATAATGTTAATAAAAATATCCTATAATTATATAACTTCCTATAAATATAATTATATACTGTATATTTTTTTATAATGAAACACAAAACATTAATTCCCCCAAAAATCATGATAAACAAAAACATATAAAATTAATTACTCTTTTAATTAACGCAAATATTTGGTTATAATGAAACACAAAACATTAATAATAAAAACTAAATAAAGGAAAAATAAATAATAAAACTTATACGTATATGCAAATTTTCCTTCATTTACTGACTGAAGAAAAAAAAAAAAAAAAAAAAAAAAAAAAAAAAAAAAAAAAAAATGTGTGTAATTTATTCCTACACAAATTCGACTAAAAAAAAAACAGAAAAACAAAAAACATGCACTGTGTTTGTTTTCCTACTTTATTTCATTAAGGACCGTGTGGTTGTGTATGAAAATTGGAGGATTCTGATTCCTTCTATATAGGTGTGTGTGTGTGTGTGTGTGTGTGTGTGTGTGTGTGTTGTGTGTGTGTGTGTGTTGTGTGTGTGTGTGTGTGTATGTTTGAAGGATGAAACAAACTCCTTCCATATAGGTGTGTGTGTGTGTGTGTGTGTGTGTGTGTGTGTTTCGTGGCATAGTTTGGAGGAATCCGAGTCCTTCCAAATGACACACACACACACACACACACACACACACACACACACACACACACACACACACACAAATATCTTTCCTCAAGATAATAATAATGATAATGATTTTAGAAGCCAAGAAATAAAACCCAAATAATAATAATAATAATAATAATAATAACAATAATAATAATAATAATAATAATAACAATAATAATAATAATAATAATAATAATAATAATAACAATAATAATAATAAAAATAATAAATAATAATCATAATAATATCAATACTGCAATAATAATAATAATAATAATATCAATACTGCAATAATAATAATAAATAATAAATAATAATAATAAATAATAATCTCTTACAGTGTGGCAGTAGTGTGATATTTAGTGGTATATAATTATTAATAAACTTGTACTTACATTGAGGGCTTGGTCGACGGGAATGAAGAAAGTATGTTTACCTTCCATACTGAATACATCCATTAAATTCAGTTTGGACACTCTCTCCTCAAATGTTCTGAAATTTATGGGGAATGACAAAGTTGATAAGATTAAAAACATAGAGATTAAATTACTAAACACCCTAAAAATACAGTAATAATATCATATGACGTTAACTTTCAATAATTCTGAAATTTATGGGGAATAGCAAAGTTGATAAGATTAAAAATATAGAGATTAAATTACTAAACACCCTAAAAATACAGTAATAATATCATAAGACATAAACTTTTAATAATTCTGAAATTTTGGGGTAATGGCAAAGTTGATAAGATTAAAAACATAGAGATTAAATTACTAAACACTAAAAAAATTCATATACTGTAACTTGTATCTTCCAAAAAAAAAATTAATTCAGTTTTCTTACTCTCTTCTCAAATGTTCTGAAATTTATGGGGAAATAGCAAAGTTGATAAGATTAAAAACATAGACATTAAATTACTAAATACAGTACTCAAAAAATAATAAACTTGTATCTTTTTAAATCTCATTCATTTTTCTTACTCTCTCCTCAAATGTTCTGAAAAATTTATGGGTAATGACAAAGTTGATAACATTAAAAATATAGAGATTAAATTACTGTATGGCTTAAATATTAATAATAATAATAATAATAATAAAAATAATAATATCATATGATGTTAACTTTCAATAATTCTGAAATTTATGGGTAATAGCAGACTTGGTAAAAGAATAAAACTAAACATTACATTAAAATATAGAGATTGAATTACTGTATGCGTTAATAAAAATATCATATGACATAAACATTTAATAATTTTGATTAAGTTTTCTCACTCTCTTTTCAATTACTGTATATCCTAAAAAAATGTTCTTGAATACAACCACATACAAGAGCAGTACTAAGCATCGTATACACTATGAATATCCTTGAATACAGTGACATACAAGAGCAGTACTAAGCATCGTATACACTATGAACGTCCTTGAATACAGTGACATACAAGAGCAGTACTAAGCATCGTATACACTATGAACGTCCTTGAATACAGTGACATACAAGAGCAGTACTAAGCTTCGTACAGTATACACTATGAATATCCTTGAATACAGTGACATGCAAGACCAGTACTAAGCATCGTATACACTATGAACGTCCTTGAATACAGTGACATACAAGAGCAGTACTAAGCATCGTATAGTATACACTATGAACATCCTTGAATACAACCACATACAAGACCAGTACTAAGCTTCGTACACACTATGAATATCCTTGAATACAACAACAGATTACGATAGTCTTACGAGATGGAGTATTGTCCCTCCAGACCATATAGGTGTGGTCGTAGCAGAAGTTTATCAGCAGTTGGGTTCTTATAGTCAGCAGGGGTGTTAGCAGGAATCTTGTGTTGTATAGCAGGGGAGATAATTTGGTCAACGATGTGTAGGTACTGTTAGCGGCAGGGGGGGGGAGGGGGGGGGGAAGGGGGAGGGGAGGAAAAAAGAGATGGATTAGTTGTGGTGGTGATTAATTAGTTATTTATTGTGGATTAGTTGTGGTGGTGATTAATTAGTTAGTTATTGTGGATTAGTTGTGTTGATTATTAGTTCATGTGTTGATTAGTTATTGTGATGATTAGTTATTGTGGATTAGTTGTGGTGATTAGTTCATGTGATGATTAGTGTGATTGTAATAAGATGGTCAGATGAATTATTGATGGACTTTGTCGAAGGCTTTACCATAGTATTAGACTTTACTAAACCCTTCAACAAAGTCCCTCACTAAAGACTACTACAGTACACAAGTTAGAATTCTATGGCATACAAGGACAACTTCTTCACTGGATTACAATGTTCTTGACTACCAGAAAGCAACACGTAGTTCTTGACCTGTTCCTGTGTCCTTTGGGGTTCCTCAGGGCACTTTCCTGGGTCCCCTTCTCTTCCTTTCATACATTAATGACATCCCACTCTCACTTTCCTCTACCACTAGACTTTTTACAGATGATAGCTTAGTTTAAAGACCAATTAAAGATAGTAATGACTGCCTTCCACTACAGGATGACCTAACTGCACTTGAAGACTGGGAAGTCAAGTGACAGATGATATTTACACCAGACAAATGCCATCACATCCGTTTTACCCGTGTCCATAATCCCAATCTATATACATATCAACTACACAACACTAACCTCAACACAGTCCCTTCCCACAAATACTTGGGCGTCCACATCTCAGCAGACATGAGGTTGAACACACACATACACATACACATACATACTTGGGTGTCCACATCTCAGCGGACATGAGGTCGAACACACACATACACATACACATACATACTTGGGTATCCACATCTCAGCAGACATGAGGTGGAACACACACACATACATACACATACATACTTGGGTGTCCACATCTCAGCGGACATGAGGTAGAACACACACATAGCATGCATCACCAAACTCACTTCTATTTAAAACACCCCCCTCACCACAACCCCCCCACCACCACCCCTCCCTTACATCACCCCCCCACCACAACACCCCTCCCTTACATCCCCCCCCCCCACACACACACTCACCTGTTTGGAACCATCCGCGGCCATAGATTCAAAGTTTCCATCAATAATCTTTGCATTGTTGATATAGGTGTGATAATCTTCAAACCCCCTCACTACGGCACGGTCTCCTGAGGCAATCTTGGCCACGTATAATAATGGGTTGCCAGCGAGCATGGAGTTCAGTTCATCGGGAAGGTCCTGCACTTTGTATGCCAGGCTCACTGCAAACACAAAAAATTAATGTTCAGATAAAATGAATGAGTTAGTGGTGTTTTTTTTTTTTTTTTTTTTTTTTTTTTTTTTACTGCAAACGAAATATTAATGTTGAGATACAATTAATGAGTTTTTATTTTATTTTATTTTTTATCTTTTATTTTGAGGAGAGTTTTTCCTTATTTGTTTTTACTATATTTATATGGTGTAAAAACAGGAA
>JAWZYT010005613.1:0-2500 GCA_034508575.1 Petrolisthes manimaculis
GCTATTCTTCCCCATCCAATTACCCTTCTTAAGATTTGTATATGGGTATTTTCAAATGTGTGATTCTTCGTAACGGTTTTATAACGGTTTTAACGGCTGATAGATTTATACTGCTTAATCAGTTCCATTCTACTTTCCCTATCCTTACCCATCCATCCATCCCTCTATCCATTCATTCATTCATTCATTCATCAATACCTTCTCTCCTGACCAGCCCCATACCTTTCTTTCTATTCTTGCCCTGCTGGTTGGTTGGTCGTCTCAGCTCAGCCATGCAGTGTCCAGTCCTACCTATATATCCCATAAGTCAGTCCTGTGTAACCTTTTTCTTACAGGCACCTCTCTTTCTTTCTCTCTCTCTCTCTCTCTCTCTCCTCTCTCTCTCCTCTCTCTCTCTCTCTCTCTCTCTGTGTGTGTGTGTGTGTCTTTCCGTTATCATCTTTCTCTCTCTTCTCTTCTGGTTCCTCTCTCTCTCTCTCTCTCTCTCTCTCTCTCTCTTCTGTGGTGTCCTTTCGTTATCATCTTTCTCTCTTTCTCTTCTGGTTCCTCTCTTTCTCTCTCCTCTCATTCTTTCGTTATAATTCTCTCTCTCTCTCTCGTTATTATCTGTCTCTGCCTGTCTCTCCTTCCCCCTTCAGCCCTTGTCCTTACCTCCCTGTCTTTCTCTCTATCTCTCTGTCTCTCTTTGCCCACGTCTCCCTGTCAGTCTCTCCTTCTCACTAACTCTATCTTTTGGTTAGTATCAGCTGTCTCTACTGCTCCCTCTCGCCCCCCCCCTACCCCCCCCCCCAGCCTCTGTCCCTACCTCTCTATCTCTGTCTCTCTCTTAACCCCATGCTCTCCCTGTCTGTCTCTCTCTCATCTCTCTAGCTCCCATTCATTCTTACCTTCTCACTTTTTTATATTTTTACTTCTCGTCTTACACCTTCCTACTCTCTCTCTCTCTCTCTCTCTCTCTCTCTCTCTCTCTCTCCTCTCTCTCTCTCGTCTCTCTCTCTCTCTCCTCTTCCCTTTCCTTAACTGACCCCCCCTCCCCCTTTTTTTTCCTCCCCCCCCCCTGCCTTCCTTTATGTTTCCCTCTTGCCTTCTCTCCCCCTTTCCTTTCTCTTCCCTCCCTCCCTTCTCCTATTACCCTCTCCTCTCATATTCTCCTCTTCCCTCCCCTCCTTCCATTTCCCCCTCACCCTCCTTTCCTTCCATTGTCTTCTTTCGTCTTCTCTCCTTCTATTCTTTTCTTTTTTTCACTCTGCCCATATTCTCTCTGTCTGTCTGTCTGTCTGTCTCTATGTTTTAACCTCATTCTGCCCATATCCTCTCTCTCTCTTTCTCTCTCTCTCTCTCTCTCTCTCTCTCTCTCTCTCTCTCTCTCTCTCTCTCTCTCTCTCTCTCTCTCTCTCTCTCTCTCTCTCTCTCTCTCTCCTCTCTCTCTCTTCTCCTCCCTTTTCACTCCATCATTTATATTCCCTCACATCTTAAGGCATTGTTCTCATCCCCTCACCCTCTTCTTCCCACTCACAATGCTTCTTCTTTTTTCTTAATCCATTCCTTCTCCTTCGATTGGCATGTTGTTATACAGTAGTCGTAATTCTTCTTTATCCATTTGTTTCAGGCCTAAGACAGTTGGCAGGAGCATTTATTAAGGGGGTGTGGGAGTAGGGGACAGGCTTGGGGGGGTTTGGGGGGGGGAGTTTGTTTCGTGGCCCAATATTAAGGAGAACTAAAAAAAATAACCTCGACATTATTACATCCCATAAGTGAATAGGAGATTTTTTTTTCACTTTTCACCTCTTAATAATAATAATAATCAAAGCATCATTAATAATAAAACCTAGTAAACAATAATATTTAACGAATATAATATAATAATGAATAGTTCGAACGAAAATATAACGTTACACTATTCCTTGTATTTTACTTATATAAATCTGATATACTAACATGAGATGAAGGGAAAATACTAGCAGTAATTAGTCTTTATTTAAAGGGTAAATTTGCATGCAGAAACAGATTCATACCAAAATTACTTCAGAAATTATGGTACTAACTATATAATTACTGTAACTCGATTTGGTCTGTTTCTTCGCATAGTTTGGAGGAATCAATAGCCTTAGAATAAACAAAAAAGCAAAACTATGTCATCTCTTTACCTAGTCCATCAATTTATTTAAAAACTCAATTCATGGTTTTTCTACTTCAACTATTCATAATCAAATCATTCCATCTGTCCCTTATCAATTCCCTTCTCTCTCTCTCTCTCTCTCTCTCTCTCTCTCTCTCTCTCTCTCTCCTCTCTCTCTCTCTCTCTCTCTCTTCCTATTCCCATTCCTGCCACTCCCTTTATATGCGTACATTCTTTTCCTTCCCCCCTCCACCTTTCTCTTCATTCTCATTCCTGTCATGTGCTGTCTCTACCTCTCACTCTCACCTGTCTGTTTTTACTCTCTCTCTCTCTCTCTCTCTCTCTCCTCTCTCTCTCTCTCTCTCTCTCTCTCTCTCCAAC